>VZTI01005483.1:174002-267066 GCA_013397865.1 Struthidea cinerea
ATATAGGTATATATATATATTTATATAGGTATAAGGTATATATATAATTTATATATGTGTGTTTAGCTCTACAAAACTCTTTCCATTCATTTCTCACCATGGAATTTGGATTAAATTCAAGAGAATGAACAAGACAAAACAAATTACTTTACTAGTAAAATGAACATTAAATTTTCACACACAAAGTGCTGCTGAAGGCAACATTTTATTTTTATTATATTAAAGAAAGAAGAATGTTATTGGACTTTGAATATGGTAAATTTATCTGAAAAGTGTTTTTTGGTATAGCGGCTACAAGCAGAAAAGAGATATCAAAGTATATATAACTAATGCTTTGCATATATTCAGATGAATCTCATTTTTTATAATCACTTCTGTCACTTTTTGCTTTGCCATTTACTTTAGCCATTTCATACCTTGTTACGTTATCTCAACATTCATTATTAGCAGTGCTTGTTCTTAAAGTAGAGCAAATTAAAGCCAAAAGAAGTTTAGCTCTAAACTGCAATTGATTTCACTTTTGAAAAGTGAAAATAAAATGCAGCCATGCTCTGTGGCTGTGCCAGGTATAAATACTTGTTTGTAGGTGCTCTAGGACCAAGGAAGTAAAAATGCAAAGTGAGACACTGAAGCCAGAGCGGGAGGGGAAATAGCGCTTGCTGTGACAGTGCCGTTGTCTGGAGCAGGCAGCACTTGAAATATTATTCAGAAGAGATGTATAAACCAGCTTCTTCTCCTTTAATGTGTACATTCAGCTGGGAAATATTTGCAAAAATTTTTTAAAGCAAATAATTTTGTACATAGAAACAAAAGGAAACCTCTTGGGCCTGAACATCTAAAGCCATAAAACACAACCTGCACTCCTCTGTGCCTGCTCTAAACCCAAGCATCAACTGGAACCAAAGAGATTTTTATGCTAAATTGTGTTTTTGGAATGATCACACAAACATTTCTACTCTGGGCATCCAGAACTGAGAGCCAGCATAGACTAATAAATATTTATATTTTGGAAGCATTTTCTCTAAATAAAACAATTTTCCTTCTTCCTCCAACTACACATTTTATCTCATTGCTGGATGAATATCTCCAGGTTATTAGGTTTGTTTTAAATTATTCAGGTCCAGGTTATAGTGTTTATTTTAAATTATTCTACTTTCATTGTGGAGTATGTCATAATTCTTTTTCCTTGTGACAACTTATTCTATATTTCCAGGGAAACTGTTTGGACTGCCTCAAACACAGCTGATAATAATGGATGTTCTAGCAGTGTACCCCTTACTTGCTGCTGTTCAGTTGTCTGTCTGAGCCAAAGGTCTAACAAAGTCTTAGGGTACAGTCTGAGCCCTGACAGTATCATTAGTCCAGGTACAAAATTGTTTCCAGCTATTTCATGCCCTTTGAGATGAAATTCCTTCTACACACCAGGCACCTCACTAATAATGATACTGACCTCCTAAAAAATCCATCTCTGTGTGGATTTCAAGTTGCTTTATATAACATTGTTCCGTTTAACCCAGGAAAGCTGAGGCATTCTCAAATGCCATGGCTTCTACTCCTCAACATCTTATCACCCATGAAAATAATGACCAAACTTGGAAAAATTATATGACTGGCTTCCTAGCACTCTTTTGTTTTCAGGATAAGGAACATAGAAACCTGTTTGTCCTTCTCTCATGCAAACCAAAGGCCCAGGAGCATCAGGCAATGCTAACTTTAATGTTGTCTTTGAATATGTTATTATTTTCTGACAAATCAAAATGTGCTATACTGGCTCACACCGGTCCCTATTTCACTCTACTGATTTTTCTCAGCTTTGGCATATATTCTTTTACTCTCAGGTGCACAAATAGTCATAGAATAGCTTGGTTTGGAAGGTTCCAGTATCATACACTACGAAATGATTGCAGAAAATTTGGTGAGGTGTTAATTGTTAAGCACAAGAATAAGATTTCTCATCATATCTTTTTTTGCTAAGCACTTTTCCCCTCTAAATTACCAGCTGTAGTAAAAATCAAATTTTCTGAAGACCAGGTCTCTAATATAGATCTAAAGTATGGACTGCCTATAATGGACAGCTTGCTAATTTTTCTCTGTGCATGACACAGAAAGAGGAGACAGTAAACATCTATGAACATTCCTTGTGCAACCTAAACACAATTTCTTACCAGTCATAATAATAAAGCCAGCCACACAGAATGTTGTTTCTCTGTCTTTTAATTCTCTGTTCAACATTTTAAACTACGTAACATTGCTTTTCTTTTTTTTTATTTTTTTTTTTTTAATGTGTTAAAAATAATTTTAAAAACTTGAGAGTCTCAGTTTCACTGGACAGTATTTAAAAACTAATTTTTCTGACTAATGGTTCTTTCTGAGTATCTCTATCCCCATTTCTCTTATGATATCTCTGAGCATTTCCTTACAAATTATATAACCTGCTCAGCCTAGGAACCTCGTCAAGGGGTGAAACAGATCTTCACCCTTTAGCTGACTGTATGAATACATTCATGCTTGCACTGTGATGCAATTTGCAGCTGTCTGTGTCATCAGTAAATTTTTCTGTTATATAAACAAACTACAGGAAAGTCATTATGCGGCAACAAGAACTTTCTAAGTATAAACTTGAGATCACTGCACTCATAAATGGCAAAACCTTGAGAGAATTATGCAGGCTGTCCCAGTAGGGCATTAACACACTTATAATACAATCCCACGCTACAAGAATCTGAATGTGCTACGTATACTACAGGAAAGAAAAGGGACCTATTTTATAAATGTGTTTTAAAGAAGTTTAAATAAAAAAAAATTATGGAAACCATATCCTTATCCCTCACCTGTGAAACCAGGTGCTTTATTTATTGCAAGAAACTGAAAGAGGTATATATTATACTAATAACACTTTAAAATGTCTAAAGTGTCTTAAAAAGATCTTTCAGTGTCTTTGGAGCCCAAACTTGTGAAATATCAGAATTTTATGCAGGGACAATCTCCCCATCAGGAAAAAGTATTACAACTTTCCACAGAATAAAGAAATTGTTCTCAAGCTTAATAATTTATAACAGGCTGAGTAATAAAATCTAAAAGTGATTCAGGGTTGTGCTGACTTTTCTGTCCTTTTGGAGACATGTTAGCATGCCACAGTTTTTAAATAAAATGGGAATTCTTTCTGAAGTAGAAATAGTGAGTACAGGCTATAATGTGTACCAATGGTGATGAAGTTTTTGTGAGTTTATATATGTGATAATTTAGCACAGGTGTATTTTAGCATAGATAAACTGCCCATTTTTTGCTGCACACTAGTATTCATTTCCTGTGATCTTCGTACTCACATATGCCTCTATCGTGTCTTTGTGATACATACCATTATTCTTTTTCCTTCACTAATTTGGACAAAATAATTATATAATTCCCAATGCAAATGATGGTCTTTATTTATGCCCTCCATTGCTGTGATAATGATGTTGCCTGAAATAAAAACAAACAAACAAACAAACAAACAAACAAAACTTGCAACAGTGTTATAATAGTAAGATAAAAAGCAAATCTTTAATGGAAGCTTCCAGGTGTCCCCATGGTTATGGGCACACCTGGCGTCGGATTTTCTACAATTTTTATAAGTTTGAAAAATTAACATATCTAACAAATACTGTCCAATAAAAAAGCAGTTGTATAGGTAATTATCCCCCGGTTTTTGTCCCATTGGAGCCCCCCTCCCAATCTTTCAGCCATACATTTTATTATGTCTATGATCTACGATGCAAAACAAAGTGTACTTGCTAGACTAAAAGCAAGACTAAATGGAATTCCAAGAAGGTAGCATAATATGTAAGAAAATGTAACTACTATGCTAAAGTGACAAAGTGTTAGAAACTATACAGCTATATATTAAAATCTATAAAACTAGGGATATATAAAAAGCAAAAATCTTTAGGCATCAATGTCACTGAACTTTTATTCAAGATTTTCACTCAGCATGTCTTTGCAAGGAAGGGAGCCTGCTCCTCATTCTTTCCTTGTGTTTTCAATGATTGTATAGAGCAGCTGTGGGCAATGTCAAGCAATTGGGGAATTGTATAATTATTTTGTCCAAATTAATGAAGGAAAAAGTCAGAATAATGGTATATATAACAAAGACATGATAGAAGCATATGGGGGTATGAAGATCACAAGAAATGACTACAAGTGTACAGCAAAAAATGGGCAGTTTATCTATGCTGAAATACACACATGCTAAATTATCACATATATAAATTCACAAAAAGTTGGGTGGTGGTTAAGAGGGAGCAAAGCTCTGTTTGGTTTCTGTCCTGTTCCTCTCACACCTCTTGATAAGAAGATATAAGAATATGTATAGAATCAAATCCTGCTCTTCAATATGATTGCCCCAGCTCCTCCTCTTGTCCCTCTCTGGATGCTCGAAAACCACCAAGTACCTAATGCTTAGGGTTAATGCATAGAGATGCTGGGTACATGTGAGACTGGATTTTAGTTTGGAATTAGAATTTGAGCTCAAGTTGAGGAGACCAAATGAATCCAAGTACTTTGAGTTCACACTCGGATTTTTGTTTTCATTTTCTTTCTTTTTTTTAATAAGAATCCTTATCCACCAAAATGAAAACTACCTCTACACTTGATTTAATATATTCTTTTCTCTTTCACTCTCCATCCAGGAAGGAGGAGGAGCAGAAAGACACCGGCATGCATGGTATGGAGGATGAAAGCAATTATAATGCATGATGTAGGAGGAAGAAAATTATGGGTAAATTATCTTTAGCAGTTCACTGATAACTACTTTCATAGATTATAAAAGAATCACTGAAAATATATATGTAAATTACCTGTATTTTCTGTGGGAGTTTTCCTCTGCTCTCTATATTGCTAACCTTAGTGAAATTTTGTAAATTAAAGAAAATGATAAAAATAAAAGTGAATATATTTTATTTTAAATGATTTCTGATGCTGGCCAGATGCATAAAGGTTAATTGTTATGGGTGTTTGATTTTTTTAAAAAATATACATGTGATGATGAGTTACTTAATGTACTCCTGAAAGCAAGTTCATTTTGGGAACACTACAATTTGATGAATATAAAGCTAAATACTTGCATCTGGATTTTAACCTTTTCCCCCTCCCCCTGCCCCTTCCTTCCAAGAGACTATTCCATTAAACTTTTGTATAGTGGAAAGATAATTCTGCTAGTGTTGTACTTACTGGCTATGACTTGGAAATTGTGTAATTTCACAATGTTTTGTATATATGCAGAGTCATTTTCCACTGTATGACTAGATATCAGAGTTTGGACAAGATGTTTATTTAATGTACTGTTCAAGATAAACATGGAGAACGCAGAAATTTTTCCCTTTTCTTATATCTATTTCATTTTTTCACACAAATATTAATTCAGCTATTTCACAGGAGGATTAACAGTTATGGATAATAATTTGGTATACCTGGAAGAAATGAAAGAGAAGGACAAAATATCTGATTTTCAATTATAATCTGAGCTTCAGAAATGGTCATCATAAAGGATGTCCAGTTAAAGCTTTTGAACTCAGATTCAGTTACACTGATATAAATCAGGAGCAAGCCTTTCTAAAACAAAGAAAATTGCTTAAGAAAATCCATCCGCTCTGAATACATGAGATCTGTGGCTTTGAGTTCTCTTGATTTTTCATCAAATTGTTTAAGAAACTAAAATTTTCACTCTTTATTTTACCCATTTCTTTTGGTTGGTTGGTTGGTTGGTTGGTTGGTTGATAGTTTTTAGCTTTATATTCCAACTTCATTCCATGTATGCAACTGTATGCCATGTTATTTTGGGCAAAGATTTTCTTTACGTTTAGTCAGACCTAGATCCCTGACTGACAGCTGCATCGGTTACTGTTGACAGAATATTTATTCTTTTTTGTCTCTTTCTTACTTGTTATGCTCTAATTCCTGCTAAACACTACACTAATACACACCAAGTTAATTCCCCATGGTAAGAAAAGCGACATCAATCTTCTGTCATAAGGGTATAGTTGGTAATGTGTTACTGCTTTATATTGGCTGGGCATCTCCATGTCTTGGAACAGGAGTTTGCGTCTATTTGTAGAGACAAGAGATGGGGTAGGCTTTGGTCTACTGCAGGTGTTTCACATTGTTTTCTGTTCCCATTCTTCCCATATTTCTCTGCTGCTCATCACTGGCAGTGACAGTCAGACTCAGACTTGAGCAGCAGCTATCTCCAGCGTATACAGACTTCTTGGAGAAAAGTAGTGCTTTCACTACACAGCTTTTCCTCTTCCAGGTAGTCTCTACAATTTTCAACAGAACTTCAACAGCCCCTGTGGTCCCCATAACAATTTGAAAGAAAGCAGGCTCTGATCAGATGATGCTATACAAAACCAAAGCCTGAATTTTCCCCTTTCCTTCTGAAATTGTTTTGGGTAGCCTGAAGCAGTGGACATATTTGGCCTGTTTGGAACCATTAAACAAACCATCCTAAAAGGTATTTTGAGAACACAATTCATGTCGCAATGAGTTTTATGTTTTTTTTCTGAAGATATTCCTATTTAGGATGTAAATATCAAAACTTGCATGAAATAATAAACACTAGTATGATTTCCACTGGTTCTATTTCTTCATTATATTGAAGTTTTCTGGGACCAGGTCAGAGGATTCTATTTCTTTTAAAGTTTCTCTCCAGTATTTCCTAATTTCTTTCCTAGATCACAAAATTTTACAACTCAGATGCATTATGTTTGATTCTTTCCCTTTTGGAAATAAATGAAAAAACATTATTAGATAATTTACTCTTTAGTTATCACCCCAGAGAGTCAGATTTTATCAATAGTTTGTTTGGGATGATAGCCATCTATCAGTTCATGGATTTTTATTTACCAAAACATAATTTAAACTACCATAGTGTTACACACAAGAATTTCTCTAGACATTTACTTGAGGTTTTATCTCAACGTGGAGGCAAGTCTGTGAATTGCATCTCATCCACAAAAATTCCACAAGGCAGGCATAGAAAGTGACAAGGATTTTTAAATACTAAACATAGTGAATAACCTGCAATACAGGCGCAGCCTGCAAATGTTTGTGTTAATAAATCGTCAAAGGTGGGTTCCACCCTTTTTTAAAGGGAAACTTCAGAAGGGTCATGCATTTGTGTCTGCTTCTGATTTTTAATGTGATGTACAGAATACAGATAATCTTTACTGAAAGGAAGAAAGGTGAAGGTGATCTAAAAGCTGTACTAGACTAATTAAGTTGGAAACTTAGCAGCAGTAATAGTAATAAAATAGAGTGAAAATCCAAATCAAGTTTTCTACCTGTGTAATCAGTGAGCTGTGTTTCAAAGAACTGAAGCTCTGCCAGAACTCAAGAAAAAGAGATATGTTATATCCCATTTTGTCCCATAATTTTTGAGACATGTGAAGTAAAACTAATCCCACTCTTTACTGAAAGGAAGAACACCCTGCAACCTGTAAGAGAAAAAGGGAAGTGATGACAAACACTTCCTTGAAAGTCTGTCTTGAGGAAAAAAATTGTAAATTAATCCAAAAGAGAGCTTTTCTAGTAAAATCTTCAGCAACAAGTTCAAGAAAAAGGAAGAATGCATGAAACTGTCTTTGTATCTAGGTGTCTATTTCTGTTATATTCTCTGCACTTTTTGAACAATTTTCTTGTATTTTAAATACTCAGACTAATATATTTTTCTTTCTGTAAATAGCATATATTATGTCTATTTTACCTGTAATTTACCATTTTGTGTGGAAGAACTTTGCTCCACAGTTCTGACAACTGTAAGCAAACTGCAGTAGACCACAAATAGTTAAACCCTGAGACAAGCGATAAACAGATTGCAATGGAGTGATTCAGCTTATGAGGTGGTGGGGTTTCTTCCTGAATTCTTTTCTGCATAGCGAATAGCATCCTGATTCATGTTTGTAGATAGGCAAGGAATATATATATTACTCATTCTTGATTTAAAAGGTGGTTTGTAAATGGCCAAGAGATAAGTAACTTTGTCTCTCCAGTGGAAGGAGTCATCTCATACAGAGCTTAACCTGCTTAGTAAGTTCAACTCTGTGCTATCTGCAGATAGCTACCCTTCTGACTGTAGTACACACCTGTTCATTATGTAATCCTCAGATAGAAAATATGACATAATTGAGAGGATTTGGGTACAGAACATGTTTCCAGAATTTACTTCTGACAGTTTGAATATCCACAGACACTTTTTCAATACTTGCCAGCTGCTAGAGAACATGATCTTAACTCCTAATTCTCACAGAATCACAGAATCAGTTTGGAAAAATCCTCTGAGATCATTGAGTCCAACCTATGATCAAACACCACCATTTCAACTAGGCCATGGCACTGAGTGCCACATCCAATTTCTCCTTAAACACCTCCAGGGACCGGGACTTGACCACTTCCCTGGGCAGTGCATTCCAATGCCCAATCACCCTCCCGTGAAGAAGTTCCTCGTATTATCCAAGCTAAATCTCTCCTGGTGCCACTTGAGGCTGTTTCTTCTTGTCCTGTCACTGGTGGCCTGGGGGAAGAGACCAACCCTCACCTGGCTACAGCCTCCTTTCAGGCAGTTGTAGAGAGAGATAAGGTCTCCCCTGATACTCCTTTTCTCCAGGCTAAGCAATACCAGCTCCTTCAGCTGCTCATCAAAATTGTGTCCAGACCCTTCACCAGCTTCATTGTCCTTCTCTGGAGGCACCTCTAGCTACTGAAGAGGACACTAAGGTCACCAGTGACGTCCTGGCCTAGGATCATCACACTGGTTCCCAGTAGTCACGTTCTGCCCAACTCCTTATCTGATGCTGTAGGGAAACAAACGAGTCCTCACTGCCAGAGGGAGGAGTAAGACAGTGATGCTGCTGACTTGTGTCTCTCACAGCCCCTCTTGAAGTCTTAAATTGAGTCTAGCACCAAGTTACTTAATAAAGCCTCAGGGATTGTTTGGGGGGGAAGTTTTGCAAAGCGCGTTTCAGTATATTGCATTTGAAAGAGATTTTTCTCCTATATAATAGAAGCTGTTTGGTGTCAAGAAATAGAAGAAAAGAGAGACCTAGGGTATATCCATGCATGTTAGCAAAATGAACTGTATCAGAGCCCACTCTTTGGTCTTTTGACCAAAGAGAAGGATTTAGCTATGCCATGTTATCAAGCCCTTACCTTTGAAATCAGCCGTTCCAGATATGTTTAGTAGGATTTCTAATGATTTGTGTAGACATCCAAGATGTGCCCAAAACTTGTCTTGAACTTTTCTAGCCAGGGCAGAGAGGTGACATGAGATGATTTAACTCAGTGATTTAATGATAAAAATGACACAGCTTCACTGGCAGGAGAGAGGATAGGATCTGCTTAACCCACAAATATAAACTGAGTGCTAAAAATTTTAAGGGAATTCAAAAACTCCTTAAAAGGTAGGTGGTGAAATCATAAGTAATTGAGATACCTACAGCTAGAATTTAGAAAAAAAAAGATAAGATTCTCTGCAATTCTGATCACAAGATGCCTTTTGAAGCATGATTTTTTTACTTACCCTGATGGGGATTCTGGTAATAACCTGAGTTGTGTTTATTTATATTTGAAGAAGAGAAAAGTGACAGAGAAAGGAAAGGTTTTGATTTGTGTGTGAGGGTGTTAACATACTGGTAGATTCATTATGATTTATCTTGCTGCAGTATTAGAGCTGTAATCAAATATATTTACCACAAGTATAAAAGCCAGATAATGTAGTATGTTATCTACTGTCTGTGGCAGATTTTATTGTTAAAGAGCACATGAGGGTTGTGGGACAAGCTATTGTCTGCTTGTTTCTAGCTCCTAAGTTTTCAGGAATGCATTTTTCTGACATGCATAAGTGATACAAGACTTTTACAGTGCAACAAACAAGATATAAATTTACAAAATGGGTGGGGGGGGTATTTTATTTTATATACGAATATTAGCAGTACTATATTTTCTAGATTTTTTTAAAGAGAATGTAGGAAATCTATACATAACGCATTACGTATTTTTCTCTCCATGTCTACAGATGGACCAGCTGAAAATTCACAAGTATCTAGCATGATCAAGAGACAACAATCTTTGTAGAGACTTTGATAAAAAAAAATTTGGTACATCTTGTGTTTTAATAGTTACTTAGATATCATGATCCATGGGATGTGTTCCTAAAAGCACTCCAGAAGGTTCCGTTTCTGAGTTTTCCTATTTGAATGGAATAAATAGGTTGAAATTAATGTCTTACAGAATGCCTTTTGCAGAGGTTAGTGTATTGTCCCAACCATACACTCAGTGTGTTGGCACTTTGTAGAAAACCACCCTGATCCTGCGCTAGTTTTCTGAATGCCACTAATGACACAGGATTTATTCATATTATGTTCATTACAGCTTTGACCCTTTAGCAATAAGATTCATTGTCTTAAGTATCTGCTACTGGTTTATGAAACCTCTCAAAGACTTCTGCTTTCTCCCTGTGCTAGGGAAGACCGCCGCTTCTGAGGGAAGAAGATTTGTTTAAAGTCTCCACGATGGTTTGACCTTGGTCAGCAGCCGAGCACCCACCCTATGTCTTGATCAATCCCCTCTCCCTTGGGATAGGGAGAAAACAGAAGGAAGGCCAGAAGACTCATGTATATGGTCTTTTAGAAGGCAGGCAGAAACTATGCATATAAAAAAAAATAAAGAAATAAAATAGTAAGCAAATAAAAAAGAGGAATTAATTCACTACTTCCCACTGGCAGGCAGATGTCCATCCACTTCCCAGAGAGCAGGGCCTCAGCATGAATAACAGTTTCTTGGGAAGACAAACACCACAGCCATGAATGTTCTTCTTTCCCTCTCTTTTCTCTAAGCTGTTCTTGCAAAACATGACATCTTGCAGTATGAAATATCCCTTTGTTCTCTCTGGGTCGGCTGTCTCACCCCCAACCTATTTAATTACAAATATATTTCCTTCAGGCTATTTGTAGAAAAACTATTGCAGTTCTCACTTTTCTGGATTTAGAAGAAGTACTTATCAATAAAGCAAAATTTATTCATTAATTATTTTACGCCAGTTGATCTGGTTTTTTCTCTATCTTCTCTGTATCCATTTCTCTGCCACGTACTTCTTCCTTCTTCTGGCTTCTTTTGAAACCCTGAATATTTCTATGGAGTCTCTGATAGAGAGAGAAAGCTGCTGTCCATGGATACACAGATACTGGACTCTCTTTGAAGGAGGGCTGCAAAGCCCATAGCTGACATTTGTAGTGATCCCTGAGCTTCTGTGAGCAAGAGTTGGAGATCTATTTTTGTCTCTGTAGCTTCTCTGAAGCTCAGGAAAGCCTGGAGAATATTATACATTAATGAGCACACTAACAGAAGTCAGCATCTACAGCTAGATTATAGAACAGCATTTAGTAAGCACAGCCATTGATTTCTCCTTTCCTAGCTTGTATGAAATCACAGGGCAAAAGTCTACCCCAGAATATTTTTTAGAGGTGAGAAGTCACATAAATATATTGTTATATTTTCTAATAGTCATATTAAGAAGTATAGCGTGGCATGTAAACAAGATTAACCCTTAGCTAGTCTTGAGTTTAGATTTTATTTCTTTTTGGCACTTAGTTCAGTTTAATATATCTCTAGCTTTGGATTTGTAAAGGCCTCCAGATAAAAGATCAGTTTACAGAAAGCATCACCTGCTATTTGAAGGACAGGTGCTCATCTTTCAAGAGCTGCTGCTTACACAGCTGGGTAGTGGCTAACATATTTCCTTGAAATGTTATGTGAACACCAAGTAAACATTTAAATAATTATTCATTGCCTCTTGTACCTGGGATTGGATAATCTTGCATTAATAAAATGTGGTTTTCACCTTTCTGTCTAAAAGCCCAAGCACAGATATAACATTTTTATTCAGGAGAGGAAAAAGAGTGCTATATGCTAAAGGAGATTGACATGGAAACATGCAGAATTGTTGCTAACACCTGCCAGTAATCTAATGTTCAGTACCACCACATATCAGCCTATAAAACAGACTTCTTTTATATTTATTTTTAGTGTGAATTCAATTCCCAAAGGGAAAAAAACCCAAAATGAATAAGCAAATCCTAAAGAAAAAAAAAATCCTTTAGAACTCGCAAAATTTGGCAGGTCAGTAATGAAAACTGAAAAGTCCAGAAGTCAAAATCTAACATGCCTCACAACAAGATTGTCTGTGCAGTCTTTAATATATATACACATTTTTTACAGTATTGTAGGTGGTCTATAAAACTGAGAAAGTTTCCTGTCACAGCGCACTAGAGAGATGATGCTTCCTTACAGATGTTGGCTGTATTGGTTTGTCCTTAGTGTTCAAACTGGATGATGCCTTTTCTCTGCATGATTATTGAACACATTCAGCAGACAGGATTATTTGTTTTCTACAGTATATAACCACTTTGCAGAAATTAATTTCCCTCTACAATACTCTCTTTATTCAAATTAATTGAGAGACAGAGTATTTTGACATCCTCTTTCATGCTGAGGGTTGTGAATTTTGCTGTCTTTGAGTCTGTATTAGTACCAGATATGTTCAAAAGACACATCTCCACAACTTATTTTGCATGAATGCAGAATATATGAAACCCAGAAACAACAAATATATGGTATGGAGCCTTCCCTAAAAAGTCTTATTTTTAAAGATGGGATATTTTATTAGCCTGACAGAGGAAGTCCCTCACAGAAGCAGGAACTTTCATGCTTTATTGAAATATTTTATTTCCTCTACTGGTCACTATATACTGTTTTCCAATCTGTTATAAGCAAGATCCAAGTCCTATAGCAGGAGTCTGCTTTACTACATGAACTGGCTGAGTTGTTAAGTCTGATATACACAAAAATATTTGCAAATGTTAACTATTTTGTCCACTGTCCCTCCCAAGCAACCTTCATCCATTAAACTTCTCTCTACACTCCCATATGTGATGGGGATCTGCGCTGCCTGGCAGTGTGCCCTTTCTGTCATTGATCCTTGTTTTCTAGTCCCTTGGAGTAACTGACATATCAGATTATGCAACTGGTTCTGGCAAAGCTTGAAAGGAAAAGGGATAACTCTTACTAGAACATATTCATATAATTGGAAAAACAAAACCCAGGCAAACTTTGAAGAATCCAAGTCCTTCTTGACATCTGGAATAAGAGTAGCAAGCTTCAAGGTATGTATAGAGCAAGAACACTAATGCCAGTTTATTAGACAAATTGAGAGGAAAATGTAGTTGGCAGCTGCAGAGCAGAGGAGGCAGAGAGGAGGAAAAGCTCTGGTCACTGTGGGACAGTTATTTATGTTGTGTGGTTGGCTCCTGGCACAGGGGTGTCTGACTTCATTCTGCTAGAAGAAGGTGACTGAGCATTGATGGCACAGTGTGACTGCCTATGAGCTGCAACCAGTTTAACCCCTGAACTGATGCTCCTTTTATTTTAGGGGAAAATCCTAACTGTATATCTATTAGGGATGGAGTAGATATTTGATATTATTCCAAAAATTACATGATTTTTGCTGGTTTCTGGATAATAATAACCAATCTTGAAACATGCCTGAAATTTTCCCAACTCGTAAAGCAGAAAAAATTCAAGCTCATTTAAACTATGGGATATTAAACACTGCTTTTATGTCCTAAACTTTTCAAATCCAAAGCTATATCTGATCAGATTGTCTTCTCAGTAACATATGTGCAGGGCCAAAATAACCCAAATTACATCACCAAAGTATATGGAATGCACAGTAGAAGCTAACAAGTATGCATCTCTTTCCTGTATGGGTCATGATGAAGCTTCCATTCTGCTTCAGCTCAGATCTTAGTTCAGACTCCCAGTTCTCTAGAAGAGTTATGGGATTTAGGATTCTTCTGAAAAGCATCCACTATACCAAATGCTCTGCTACCTCTTTTAATTTCTCCTATCTCAGCTGTCAAAAATTTCCCTTACAAAGCTGTGAATTTTGTGGTTTGAGACTTTTGTCTTCTAATTCTTTGGACAAGTCTTAATTTTTTCAAACCATAAAATTAGATGTTCAAGTTTGCAAGTTTGCTGCCAATTTGGAATGACTAAGTTATAAAGAGCTACCGTCTTTCTCATTGTTTTGTCATTTCTCTATTACTGCTATTGTTATTCATATCATGTACTCCCATTTATGTTCCAAAACATATTATTAATTATTATCTGTGTTTCTCTCCAATAATTCAATGAGTTATTTGATGCATCAAGACTGAACAGACTGCATGAGATAACCGTAGCTTTCATTACAGATTTCTCAATTCCCTGGTATGACAGACTTCTGCCACCAAACTGAAAACCTGAACAGCAGCACATACCCTATTGCTTTCTTTTAGGCACCGAGACAAAAAGCAATGGCTTACACATAAAAGAGCACAGAATAAGTTTTGTGCCCTGATACCATTACAGATTTCTGAAGTGACATGCAATCCATATAAACATTCCTTTTATAGCTTTTCATGAGTTCAGTGTAGGTTTTCTGTCACTCTGAAAAGAACAAGTGTGGGCAGGTGCTGTGCACTTTTCTTTTCATGGCTTTGCAGATGCTTTAAAGCTTTCCTTTAATGGAACTGCACAACAGTACATAGTAGTGCTGTGAACACCTGGCGAGTAATTAAAGCCAGGAGGTTCTGTTCTTGACATAAACCAGCCCCATACTAAGCCTTGCAGAACTGAAAGCCTACATGCTGTATTATTGCCTGCACAGTCTCTTCCAACATCACTGCAATGGCAGCCCTTCAGCCAGACTGACATTTTTCATCTCAGTGAATTATTGGAAAACTCACCCTCATCTTAGGGTTTGTCATGTTTGTGTATTCATCCAAGAAGGCCATGAACTGTGGCTAGAGGTCTCTTGATTCTGTTTTTAGATAGATTTTAGGCTCATTACTAGCAAATATAACTCAAATTCTTCACATTCCATTCTGTATCACTGGCAGTTAAAGTCTTTACCTTACAGTTAGTAATGAATCAAACAATAATTTTATATAAGAAAGAGCACTGGTTATCTTAGTACCTTCTTCCATGACAGTAATATTTCTCCTAATGCACTTTGATGGCACAATGACCATTACATAGTTTGTTAACACATTAATTGAACCTGCATTTATGCTTAATACATATAAATTATTAGTTCATTTTAAGGATAAGAGATGAACATTCTAAAAATCATGTGCAGAAGAATTACAATAATTTTATATTTGACTAATCTATTCATTTTGAAATTTGAACACAAAAAATATTCTCTTTGTAAAGAAATTTTTAAGACAGGAATGGCTTTGATGTATTCCTACAATTTTTTCTTTTTTTTTTTTAATGTTTTATCGCTCTTTTGCACTTTGAGTGTTAGTAATGGAAATTAAATTATGCTTGACAAAATACATAGATAAATTGCTCTTAATGACCCATTACATTTAAAATTTTACAGTTTGTTGATATAATTGTGTTGGTTTGCTTATCTACTAATATTCAGCATTAGGCAATTTCCTTTGTTTATTTCTGTCATTAGTGAGTTAGCAACACTGTCTCATAATGCTGTAAAAGACAAAAACATTGGTGCACGCGTCTGATTCTCTTTCAAACAAATGTTCTAGAACAGTGTAAAGTGGTTTGTTGTTTGCTTTGTTTGTTGGCTTCAAAGAATTTTGGGAAACCAGCTAGTCATCTCATAATTATAATTTCAAGTTATTTTGGTAGATAATAGTATAAAAAAAAAAAATAAAGGATTTGCAACCTTTCTTGAAAGGCATATTTTTTTTTCTGTTATTTTCAGAAATTTAAGCAGGGAAGCTTAGTCTTCCAGAATTTCTCAACATGCAAATCTGAGGATTTAAGAAATATACATCTAAAAAGCTTAAGGTAAGAGCTCATCTATTTTACTGTGTTTCTTCTTTTAATTTATGGCTAACTGAAAAGCTGTTAAAAAAAAGAAAAACAACAAAAGTCTCTGTATGCCCTCAAGTTCATAGGAACTTTATTACCATGCAGATTTACTCAGTCAGAATCACTGCTGATCTCTCTGAAATGTTACAGGTCCACTTATCACCAGTTCCCAGGTGACCGATCTGCAATTTATTCATATCAGAAACCATTTTTCCTCTGGCCACTCTGATTCTAATGTGGGCTGTATATCATCAGGCAATGACAAGAACAGAGGGATTGATCTCTCCTGGCCTAATAAGCTTATTTTTATCTTCAACTTTTTCTTTGTAGTGGAGGAGATATTGTAAGCTGTCTGACACTTATTTGGAGATGTATACACGGAAGAAACAACTCCCAGTAGCTCCAGGGAGTGAGCTATGTGTGCTCAAGCAAAATTCATGAAAACATTTCATAATGATCTTTGCAAAAAACAAAACTTTTAATAGGAGAAATTTTCTGTTCCTAACCCAGAAACTTTCAGCAAATGTTCTTCTCCACACATGAGGTACTCAGGTAAATTGGCACATGCTGACCTGGATTCGGGGACAATGGCTGTAATCTGTCTGCAAAAAGCCCAGTAGGCTGTACAGAGGCTTCATGTCAATCAGAGAAAGAAATGGAAGTTAAACAAGCACTGCTAGATTTTTGTGCTTTTTTTCCCTCATGCTCTGTTTGTTTAACCAGCAGGGTGTCACCAGGTGGATGTTAGTGTTCGTGTACAAGGCTTTCACAGAGATTGATGTTCGCAGCAACAGCTGAGTTCATTTACAATGCCATTCTCTGAAAGCCTCGCTGAATAGATTCCTAAAGACAGTGATTTACTGTCTGTCTTTTCCTCTTTTATTATATTCCACCACCAGAGATGCCTATTCTTATTTGATGACTTCAGTATCCTTGCTCAAAGGTGCTCATACATTTTCAAATTCCATTACTGTTAGAAAAAGGAGAGAAGGAAGAATTATGATCGAGCCGTCTTTGAATAGTTGCTGGGGTCTTGCTGACCTACAACTATTGCAACATGTTGCATTGTCTCAGGGTTACTGGGATGTGTGAACAGCAAAAAACTTGGAAGAAAAGAGTGCAGCTTCTGGAGAGGCCCATCTACCATGTATTCTTTACTATCTCCTTTCCTATTTAATATGGTTAAGTACAGCATTACAACTGAGGCTTAACACTGGATAGAGTTTAAATCACTGAAAAATTAAAAAGTTTCAGCACTTCATAGGGACTTTAAAAATTGTTTGTCCCAGGATAATATGTACTAGTAGCCCTTTATTTTTGGAAGATTTTATTATCTTCAGCCCTAGATATTATGTATATTCCTTCACTCAGGTTGCAGATGGTGGACTAAACTGGCAGAGTTGAACAAAATTTTCTGGTTTTGATATTCAGGCTTTAAATGCTTAAACCCTGGAAAAACAAACAAACAAGCAAAACCTCCACCAAACTATAACAAAATTCCAACAAAAAGCCTTCTATAAAACTACAGAACTTTTTTCCTGGTAATTTTCCCTTTTGATAAGATTGGTGATGCTAGGGTGGGGGGATCAAAAAGCATCTGGAAAATAAAGATAATTAATAAATATGCATATGGAAATAAAGATAATTGAAATGGTCCAGCTTCTGGATTTCCAAGGGTCTCATATGAAAGTAAACATATATTCACCAAGGAACTGAACTAAAATCTGTTGAAATCACCAAGAGTTTTTCCACTAATGGTATTGGATTTTGGAGGAGATTTTGAAAAGCTCTCTCAATTTAGCAGCAATGCCAGGACCCCATTCAATATCTAATTTACAAAGTACTTCCTAAGATTGTACATACGAATTTCAGTGACAAAAATGATGCATCTTGTTCACATCTTTGTTTCAAGTTCCTGTATTTTAATTTCACTCATTTAAATGTTATAAAATTTAAAATAAAGATTTATAGGGAAAAGCAGATATAGGAAAAATGTACAGCACTGTGCTGCTTATAGCTTAGAAAGCTTCACCCTGTAACTGAGATTTGCCAAATATAATGCATCTTATGTCATTTTTCTCTGTATTTCAGAAGGAGAGATATGCTCATTTTAGTTTTCTCAGATAGAAGTTGCAGTGAACTGTTGTGAGAAGCTTTCAGAAGTATCAAGAGTCTGGATGAATTTCCCAACAAAGTGAACTAAAATCTTCACTGTAGGTGGATCTGCAACTTAATAGAACTTCCTTCATTTTTAAAATATGAAGAAAAAGGTACAGAAAAGGTGGGAGACATCTCTGTATCAAAAGATGATACGGTTAGGAAGGGAATCCTCAAAGTCTAATGATCTATTGTCAGAACTCTACTCTGTGTGAGCCTTTATTTTACTACCACCTCCAGTTTTAGCTTTCTATGAAAGTAGAAATATGAAGAGAAAGGATACAGTCTTGTCACTGTGTAATTTCCCTGACTTTCTTTTTAGGGTAACTTCTGTGATTTTCTTTTTTTCTTTGTGTTCAAGAGCTTGGCTTCCTTTTTCTCCTTCCCAACCCAAGCTGAGGCATGGATATTAATAACAGGATAAAGTTTGCATTGCTCCTGCTTGTGCATATATAGAAGAGGTCAGTCTTATAGGCGAACAATCTGTCACCTTTAACTGGTGTCAATGTCTCCTCCAGAAAAAGAAAAAATCTAACCCTAAGGTTACTAAAGACAAAAGCAACTAATCTCACATCATAAACAGTAGACAAAAATATGAGAAAGGAACACAGTACTTAGCAGTTTCAAAAAAATCCAGTCTTCTAATCCTGGTAACACAGATGCATCTCCTAAATAGACAGAAAATCAAATATTGTTCCTGTTAATGTTTTGGTAAGCAATTTTGACAACACACATTTGGCCAACTCACAAATAAAGCATGCCTTGTCCTTTGAATTGTGGATGGTTTGCACTATGCTAAGAATGACAACAATTACAGGATTTGCATGTATCTGCCAACAGAACAGATGGCTTTGTAGGTGGAGGACAATGGAGAAGAAAAGAAAAAAAAAGGAAATGTTCAAATGAAATCCAAAATAAAAAAGAAATCTTAACTAGATCGTGATACGCAGGATAGTAAAGAACTTGGTTTGAAAATATTGCAGTAGCAGGGGAAGTAAGGAGATTGTAATGAACTTGAGATGATTTCTGAGGAAAGTATGGAAAGTGGATGGCCATGCTCCTACCATATTAAGTCATGAACATTCCTCAGCCCTCTCCTCCATACAACTGCTCAGAATAATACTGGTGTAGCTCATTCAGTACTAACGTCTATGTTGCAGTCCAGGTTTTGATCATGAAGGCATATGAAGATACAACATGGAAAGTTAACTTGCAGAAACTGCTCTTAGAATGTAAATAGTGCCAAAGTGATCAAAAAATGATTGAAATAATTACTATAGACATGATTTTGAATAGCTAAAAAAGCTGAGGCATATTCATAGTTCCATTTCTTTTATCCTTATACTTCAGTGGCTACCTGTTCAGACAATCAATGGCACAGAGCAGATGTACACTGGTACTGACATTTTCCTACAGCAGAAACTGGTTTTCTCTTACATCTCTGATAGATGCTTTGCAATATACTGAGCCAGAATGTATCTGTGCCCCATTCATTTCACAGTCTAGGAAACAAACAGATTTCTGTGTGTATATGAAGAGCAAGATACAGGGAAGTGTATGATGTGATGTGACACTGAGTAGCAGTAGTGGAAGACAGATACTATAGCACATCAGTAGCTGAAATGCTACCTGTATTGGGGTGACTTTATGATGTGTATCCCCTATAACTGCTCTATGCCCAGAAATTAATTTTGTGCCTTTTCTGTGCCTTTAAACTGAGCCTGAGAAGGGGGAGAGGAAAAAAAACTGAGTGAACTTTTCAAAACAGTTGTTCAAGGACACAGATACACACTCCTCTGCTTCTGCAGCAGCAAGGCACGCTCCCTTTTTAATTTTTTTTTAAATTTTATTTTTAAACCACTGGAACAAAAAGAAATTTCAAAAGAAAGATTTTAGTGATTGAATGAAATAGATCTGCAGAAATCCACGGTGACCTCTCCCCATGTATGGTAGACAGAATTGGAATAAGTGAACAAAGATCCTATTTGAAAATGTAATGAATTGAATATAGCAGTATAGCCAATTAGAACTGTGACTTGACCTCAATACTAAACAAAAGACAACAGGAAAGTGATTATCAGCTAAGAAATACTATGAAAAAAAGCTGTGGTAAGAAAGTGAAAAGAGAAAAAGGCATTCTTACTGATCCACTAAGCACAACTGATTCACAGCATTTCCCTATAATTCAAAATGCTGTTAACAAATGAGAGTGGGGCAAACCATATGCTAATACAACCAAGTTTTTCAAGCTAGTAATTTGCCCTTTTGAGACAAAAGCATAGCTAATGTTATTTGGAACAAATTCTACTTGCTTATTATCTTCTGAATTTCTTATCCATCATTGCATCAAGTCCATATTTGGTCCAAATTATTTTACTTTCATTGGTATTTACTGTAGGTGATATTTGTCCCCTTGTTTTATTGCCACCTGTAAGTACCTGTAGCTCCAGTTTGTTCTCCTGGACAGCATTCTTTAAAGTCTAGTCACTCTGTATGCGCACACTGTCTCATCTCGTCTCATCTCATCTCATCTCATTTCACCTTGCCAGGCACTTCCATATGACTGCAGAGGGTTTTTATTGAAGAGGGAGGATTTCACACTGAAGATTGCTTCCTGTGAATTCATCCATGAAGTGTTTTTTTCCCTATATAGCTATATATTCACATGTAAATGAGTCATATTGCTGGGGCACCAGAGCACATCACAGAAGCTAAAAATGAATACCCATTGTCCCAGACTGTCCCAGGCACTGGGACTTAATAGGACAAATTTTATTTGGTTATTTTTCTATTTAATATTGTATTTCCTTATTTTTGTGTCTCTTAGTATCTTTGCTTTCAGTTCTTTTATTTTATACTGGAAAATGTATCTGTGAGACCTTTTAACAGGAAGAAATGGGTCTTTCAAATTTTGTTGAAGATTTTGACACCTTTTGTGGACATTTCTGGCTCCAATCAGATGAGAGTTATAATGGCTTGCCCTTATTTTTCAGACTCTATTTCTGGCTTTCATGACTGCCATCTTTGAGGCAGACAATTTTATCAAATATCCTTCAAGAAATGGCAACCAAGGAGAAAAGACAAGAGAGAGAAATGGTCTAAATTAGCTCCTGTGGTACTGAACAAATGCATTGTTTCTGTTCAACATCAAATTGTTCATGTGTTACCATGCTGGTTACAAAAATCAGATTCAAAGCCATAAGGAGCGGTGAATTAATAGATGACATCACAGTCTTTCATCCCAAAGCCAAAGGGAAGGGGTGAGGTGAACTTAGGAAGAGATCAGAGCTGAAAACAATGACCTCCTGTCTCAGGTTTATACTATAGTACCAAAGAGGCTTTCAGCTTGTTCTTTAAAATCAGGTTGGGGATGGTTAAATGCTGATAGCAGTCAAGGCAAGTTATGCATGCTTCTTCCACTAACAGAAGGTGTGCTCAATACAGGAGGCATCAGATGATATGCACAGTTCATTATTAATTTAAAGGTCCCTATACTCAGGCAGAAAAAGAGTGGATATGTATGGCTATAGATACAAATCTAAAATCCCAATAACTGCCACTTTTCTTTCCAGTAAAAACTGTCCTTGAGTGGGGTTAGCAATCCCCTAATGATTAAAAAAAATTCTCTGTGGAAAAACACAACTGTTGAAAAGGACTCTGTGTAGTGAGATCGTGTTCAGACATATGTGCATCCATGTTCATTTAATATTTTCCTTTAATTTGGATCTTTCAGAAAGATATTATCACCACAGATATTTTAAATCTGAAATCTGTTCAGCCATCTGAATTACTGGAAAAAATAAATCATTGGAAATATAGAAATATTATCATATTGATTTGAGGACAAAATTCCTACAGTTAAAAGGTATTTTTAACTTTTTTTTTGTTTCATATTGTGCTTATATTTTACATTTAAATGAAGAAAGAGACTGAATTAATTCTTAAGAGATGCAAGTAGAAGTGTTCATAGAATGATTTGGAGACTGTAAATATGGTTAGTCACAATCTGATCTCAAATACATATGTGAAATATTGGAGAATTTCAGTGAAGTTGAATTAGTAGTAGAATCTGTCTCATGGATTTTTTTTAGGATTATTTTCAAAGATCAAAAAAACAGAACTGTTATACTGTTTGAATTAATGTTCTCTTCCCAGTTAGATAAGGTGAATAAAATCATTCCCCTCTCTTAAATTTTCAGGTCCTATGGCACACCTACCAGGAGTATAATGGGAACCTGAATATAGTCTGCCTAGAAATTCCATCTACCTTTGTTGCCATAAAAAAATGGGTGTCCTGCATGCTTACCACTGGTCACATGACATCTCCAAAAGGCCCCTGTACATATTTAAGCATACATCCATGGCTAGAGTACCGGAGGAATGATGTGCTCGCACCAGTGACTCAAGCAGCAGAAATATACTTGAGTCCAAATCAAAAGATAACACCGCTTACCTATTTATTTGCCTTTAATTCCTGATATATCCAAAAGCAATCTTGAAGCTGCTTCAGCTCACTATAATTGTTTTTGATTGATTTTGGAATTAGCACTTGTATATATATATATATATATATACATAAATATATGCATACGTACGTGTGTATCTATATATATAAACTTAGAATGTGTTTATCATATTATTAATGTATACTTTCATATACATTACCCATTATAGCTCTTTATCTCTCTCCGTGATTCTATACACATACTGACATGTGTATTTCATAGATATTACACATCATCTGCTTTCATTCTTTTTTCTGCTTGCACAAACATCAGGACAGTTAGAAAGTCTAATTTTGCTTAATGCAAGTAATCTTATATTTGAAAAAACACTCATTTGAAAATACATCCATTAATAAACTAGCTTTTCTACCAGAGTCTCAAGAATATATCTTTATTTTCTTTAAGGAAAATCTCACTCTTTAAAGGTCAAGTGTTAAATGGTTAATGGTATTGATTTATAGCTAATAGTCACTTCATTTCTGTTATGGGAACTCTGAGGACTGGCTTGGTCTCCTAGCTGTGATAAAATCTAGGTTAAGTATGTCATTTATTATTTTTCCCTTTGTGATTAAGTGATCATTTACAATGCTGATTACTTAATCATTCAAAATATTAATCAGCAGCCAGCCAAACAATAGCCCTGGGTTAAACGGGTTTAATAACAATGATCAAGTGGTCACTGAAAGGAAGAAATTCTCTCAGTTAAAGAGCTGACTTTAGATTTTGCTGTCAAATGCTCCCTGTTAACCTCACCTTCCTACTTGCTGCTGAAAACTCAGAACCAATCTGGCATTTCACCAAAACCAGACCTCTAAAATGCTGGAATCAGGACTTTGTTCATCAAATGCCTGCATTGTTTCAAAATCCGTGGGAAATTCCACATGGCCTGGAAAACGTTTTGTAACACTGTCACAAGATCTTCTGTATGCAAACAAATATGACTGCAGCTCACTGTATACTAGTCTATCAATGCAACAATTCAAAATAATACTGCAATGATAGCCAAACTTACTATCTGCTAGGTGAGGAAATTCATTATCATTCAATTAAGTGTCCAAAAAGTTCCATTTGTATCATCTTTTGTATCCTTGGTGAAAAAAAATTCCCCGCTTCAAATTAGTGTATTTACTTTTCACTTTGTTAGTGCGTATTGGGAAAATTATCCTTTTATTGTGGGGTCAGCACGACTCAGAAAAGACTTTTGCTCATTTGGCTCTGTTGATTGACAATTTAATGTCATTTAATGATCAATGTATTGCTGTTGTGGTAATTGTGTTCTCATGTTTGTTAAAAAATAACAACTTCTGTGTATCTCTGCTTACTGAATAAAGATTTTTTTTTTTTTAATTATGTTATTGATGCAATTTTTGCAATGGCATTTTACTGAGCTAATAAACATGTCCTAAACTTACCTAACTATTGTATTCCTAACCACAACAGAACTTATGATCCCATGTTCTGTGCTTTAGTTGCCTGTAGTGTATGGTATGCATCAAACTGCAATAATTTACTGCACCAGGTAGTTACCTTAAGAAGAGATAAGGACTCCTAAGAAAGGAACAGAGTGGTCAGTCAGACTGCAATAAGCTGCTACTTTATGTTTCACTTTAATTCTCCTAATGAGGTTAGCTCAGCTGATTGGAGTATGGTGCCAATACTGCCAGCGTTGTGGTTTGGAGCCCCATACAGGCCTTTCACTGAAGAGCTGGACTCTGTGATCCTTGTGGGTCGCTTCCAAATCAGCATATTCTGTGATTCTGTGATAGTCTAAAATGACAATGTCATCAGACTGTTATGATCAGTCCCGAGCTACAGCAAAAAGCCTTGTAATGCAGAGGTGAGATTGCTGAGTGACGCAGCAAACACCTATAATGCCAACCCTGAGTAGCTATACTGTTTCAATCAAACCCAGTCGTGTAACAGTTAATAACACAGCATGGGGAAAGCTTGACTAACACTTGTTTCTACTCTTCAAGCACAAATGATTGCTACTCATTCAATGTCATCAGCAACCAAATCTAAAAAAAAGGTGAAGTTTTAGAACATTCATTTCTACTTTAAATAACACAAGTTTGGAAACTGTCACTGCATTTTATGAAATCAAATAGTGTGGACATTATGTTATAATGGTCATTATGCTAAAAAAATCAGTTCGATATCCTCACCCAAGGTATCTGGCAATTGCAGTCCATACTACATTACTTATCCGAATGCCTTCAATTTAGAAATTTGCTCCATCAAGCACTTAATCAGCATTTCTTCATGACCATTTTGCTCAGTTTGTGAGGAAAGCTTAAATAAAACCTGGAAAAAAAAACCCCTTATATCAGGGCAAAGGCAAGTTCATAACAGGATGCTTATTGAATAGAACCATGAAAAAAATGTATCTTTCTCAAGTATTTGGAGAGATAACTTGGCTATTTGTCTTCTTAATTAAACTCTGATACATTTGTTAGCATATCCTAAATTGTAGGAAATGTCTATTTGGTGTTAGGAAATAAAGTTTCAGCACATTGCAATACTGCAGGTACAACAATAGCTATCCTATAATATTAAAGCAACCCAGACATGAAGTAAAGAGATGTTACCCAGACAGGATCAAAACACAGGATATTATTTCTCCTCAGGACTGATATTTAAGGTACTATATTCTGTATGGTAATGTTTTATTACCTGTCCAACTACTTTAAGTTTTACCACTTGGAGTGCTGCATTTATGCAAATATCCTGTTCAGTTGCTCACACTAGTTTTGTTATAACTATTAAAACAAACATTTTTTACTTAAGCAATGCTATATTACTGGTCATGCATAAATGTGTAGGAGACAAGATCATAAAAAAAACCCCAAACCACAACTAAATTGAATATAGTTCATAGTAAGCATGAACTATAGCTAAGTGTGAAAAGACCTAAAGAAGTCTGTAGAAAACCTACATTAAATAGACGTTGAACATATTTTCCCACTGAAATATTGTTAACATTATGCACAGATGTAAGTGTATACAAATATTGTATTTGTCAGAGCCCATGGAAAACTTAGTACTTATGAATATTTTCCTTCTACAACTCTCAACCCATTTCTGTAATTAGCTTGATTTCCATGCAGCTCTGAATGATTTATAAGTATTTTCAAAACAAGCAATGAAAAGGTCATGTATTACTAAAAAACCCTTTTGTTTACCTTTTTTATATTACCGTGATAATATTTATCCATATGGAAAAAATAGAAAAATTTTTTTTCAAAAAAACAAACATCAGGTTCACTATGATGCTTGTTCATTTTTTCTCTTATTGTTTTGAAACAGGAATGGTAATAGGTGTTGAAAAGAATTAATGGCGTATACACAAACAATAATATGACATAAGTGTCAACACTGACTTTTGTTTGATTTGCTGGTGACCATCTGTCCATCTTTGTGCTTGGAGAAATAGAGGACTTAACTGCAGTAGTGGATAAATCCTGTATCTGATTTGGAAAGCATCTGTCTTACCACTTTCATGAACCTGTGATTAAGTGATTAAATATATATTCAGGTGCACAGAACTCACTCACTTTGTTCTGCATTGTTTTGTGTATAACCTCAAACTGTTGCTTTCCACCCCCCATATTCCACCCACCAGAACTGCTTTGTAAACTCCTACATTCCCAGATTTGTTTTTTTCCAAGAGGAAAGTTGAGCCAAGAGGGGTTTTTGTCTTTGTCTTCTGGTCCAGCAGCCTGCTACAGCTTTAGGTTTCAGGGAAAAAATGTGGAAAAAAAGTTGGCTGCATTATGATTATAATTAATGATATCAATTATTAAGAAAGAGAAATAAAACTCTTTATAGTTTTTGAACGTTTCTGCACTACATTTGTCTGAATAAAATGACAATGTCTGAGATCAGACACAGAGAGGCACAAAGACTCATTTGTTATAGCTCTGTTATTATGGAGTAAATGACATTGTGGTGAGAGTGTACTTTGAGATTAAATGGTGATATGGTCAGTTGCTGGAACATAGACAGACATGACATTTATTCCACAGAAGATTGTAAAAAAAAATCATTTTCATAAAATGAAATAAGATTTAAACTAATACTTTTTCTTGCCATTATCCTTTTCAAATTGAGGAGAACAAGTAAGTGCTGTAACAGCTCGGGATTCTAAAACACAGCACTCAGTGATGTGCAGATGGCCTTCTGTCTTCTACAGACTTTAATATGCCCCTGCAGAAAGCTCTGAACATAGACTTCAGGCCTCTTCTAATTCTTTCAGATGGCTAAACATCACTGTCATAAAATAGCAAATGAGATTCAATGCTAAAGACTCTTCCACAAATAAAAGCAATCATTGGCATTTAGAATAAATTGTGATTAAAATGGGGTTTAAAGTCATATATACATAGAACAAAACTGTTTGTGTTGGAAGTGACCTGAAAGATCATCTAATCTGCCATGGTCAGGGACACCTTTTACTCTACCGGGTTGCCCAAAACTCCATATAACCTGGCCTAGAATGCTTCCAGGGATAGGGTATCCAGAACTTCTCTTGCAACCTGTTCCAGTGTCTCACCACTGTCACAGTAAAAAGAGATATTTATATTTCAAATATATTCAGAAAGTAGATAGGTACAATTGGTATCATGATGATCAATACAGTTACAGGGTTTAAGGACTATTCATTTGAATATACTCAGTTACAATAATAATAAAAATAATAGTTATGGAACTCCCATTCTTTTATTCCCTTTGTGAAATAAGTGTTTCATCTTGACCATAACTTTTTCAGGTTTGAATTAAAAACAGAAAACATAATAAAAATTAAATGAAAAAAAGGAGAGAGAAAAGGAATTAGATTAATCAGCTTAAAAGAATGGAGAGAGCTCCAATCTCTTTTTGGCCTACTCTGCGTAAATGATATGGCATGTAAGAAATCAAAAACATCTTAACCAGCATAAACTTTGAATTTTTGAGACACTGATGTTCAAAAGAACTACAGAAAGGTTACATTTATAAAATAGAGAGGTGACAAATTAAGAGCAAAACAAAGCCAGGTACCAAGATAATGGGTAGCTAAAAGAAGCAGAAAAAGCAATGTCCATATTCAGATGAAGTGCAGCACAAAGGAGCCTGCAAAATGAGAGGCTTAGCTCCTGGTCACCTACTGTGAGGATCTGACCTAGGAAACCATTGATTCAAGGAGTGATCAGGTAGACAGTTTAGTTATTAACTGCTCTGGTGTTACAAATGCTCAGTGAAAAAAAAATCTGTCTTGACTGGTGGATTATATTTTTGTCTCTCTTCGTCTTGAGGGATGATGTCTGAACTTCTAGATGAGGATTTTAGAAAGCTCCACAATTTTCAGTTTCTAGAGGAAAATATGTGGGTACATTCAACAAAAACAAAGGAAGATCAAGAAGTAGTGATGATCTCCTGGACTAAATGATAGAGGAGAGACAATTTAACTACTACTACCACTCAGTAAAAGCAAGAATAATCCTTTTGTGCAGAAACATCAGAGCATCAGAGTGAAACACTCATTTGGTACAGGGATTCAGTGCCCCATACAGAAATGAGGCTGAGCAAGCAATGGAACCTAGAAAGTGATCAAGAATATTATTATATGTTATTATATTAACATCTAAAGTACCAATATGCAATAATCAGAAAGTACAAATGAAAATGCTCAAATGCTACAGATCCCTGAACAGAATAGCTTCTGGGATGCATCACTACAGAGCAATGTGCAAAACTCAAGTAAACCCTGTGAGTAATGAGCTCATGCCTAAATCCAAAAATGAACAACAGTGTAATCAATGTGACAACAATGAGTCAACAGGAGCGAAGTTTTCCACTTCAGTATGCCAAATAATAGATGATTCAGAAAAAGATACTTTTTTAAACTGAAATAAATTATATAATACTCATATCTTCATCTATTTTTATATTACTTTGTTACTTCCTTTAAAATCAATCAGGAATTGCCATTCTTTACCTTAAGACATGAGAAAAGAATATCTGAGTTGTAATGATTTTCCACTGCAGTATAAACTGGAATTCAACAGTGAACTGGTCTCCCTCAGAGTTTCTCCCTGATCTCTTGGCAAGCCACTTAATCCTTCAAAACCACAGTAAAATGAGAATAATATAACTATTATGATCTGTTTGTAGTTTTTTGATAACAGATCTGTCATACACATACAGGCAGGAAAATATTAGGACTTAGTGTTCTGAAAAACTAGCTTGCAACCATGGTGCCTGACACTTAAGGCAAAAGTTATGTAGTTAGAAGGGAAATATGTTGATATTTGGCAGGACAGAAGGGCAGCCTTGGAACACATTTGCATGTATTGTCCATGTTTAACAGACACTGGTATTAAAGAGCAAACTATACCTTTGAATAGAGATAAGGTTGTAGTTTTCAACATATATAGAAATCTAGGCTGGGTCTGCCTAAATGTTTCTAGGTTTACTATATTATTAACCAAAACAAATGGCTTTTAGTATTATGTTAAAAAGTTCAAACCCAAAATCCGAAATAAGAAACTATTGCAAGAGTGACCTGTAATCAGGGACTTATGAAGCAGTTGAAACTCCTGTGAGCTGAGCAACTTTTCACTTCAGCATGAGATGCACTCTTTTGCAGGAGCTGAAATAACAAAATCTGTGGGCAGATCTGTGGGAGTTATTTTCACTGGCGTTTGGTGGTAGGCACGGCAAGAGGGACAGGTGCGTGGAGTGAGGAGAAACTTAAAAAAGCAATTTATTGTGCCCTATCACATCAACTTAATGCAGACCTCAGTACCAACAAGACAAAAGCATGAGAGAAGGAAGGCTATTGTGAGAAGAGGAAAGCAACCAGCTGGTATTGCAGTGGCTTCCTGGAGATGGAGATTATAAATGAGTTTATTTTGTTGTTGAAATTAGGTGTTGTTTTCTATTAACTTTCTAATTAGTGCTTTTCTCTACCAGTTAAATCAATATTGTTTAACAAACTGCTTGGATCTTCCTGACAAAGAGGAAAATGAGTTCGATGGAAGCCTGAATTTTAATACCATTGCCCAAAATTCAGAGGATTTTGCCAGAGCTTTGAGCCAGGACTTTTTGTGGTGACATTTAATTTCAGCCCAGACCTCACTCCTGCCTATCAATTCAGAAAGGAACAAAGCCTTATCTGAATATCACTGCATTAGGAAAAACATAGTGTGCCAAAGCATGCAGAACAACATCTGTGTGTGTTTGGTCATGCCCCACCCTGCAGATCCCTATGAATCTTCACTTCCTCCACGCTGGTGAAGCACTTGAAATCCATTTGATGGAAGCCAGCTGAAAAGACTGGGGAGGTCAGGCTGACTGTGTGAGGCTTGGTTGTGCTGCTGGGCATAGCTGGCAATCTGAGGAGAATCAGGGAAAGCAAACTTTCTGCAAAGGTATTTGGAGTGACATTGAATTTTCTCTGAACTGCTTTATTTCTGAGCACTTAACAAGTATAAGAGCTCCATCTATTCAGTGGCTTTTCAATTAGTAAAATAAACAACTCAGGAGCACTGGAAATCAAATTTGCATCCTTTGATAAGCACTAAGAAAAAATGCTACAATTTATTGGTGATGTGGTTAAAAGCCTTCCTTTCTGTCCCTGGTACATAATAGAGACACACTTAAGAAAAGCTGCCTGGGAAAATTATTTCACAAGGACGGAAGATAGCTGTCGGCAACATAAAATATCTTTTCTTGTCTAGAGATTCACTGCTTCCATTCTTTCCAGGGGCAATATAAAAGAAATCGAGAGCACCATCTTCTAGAAAAGGAGGAGTCCAGCAAACTGTCACACTGCTTGATGTATTTCTCCTCTCACCTCAGGACTATCTACTACATAATTGGCAATAAATTGTTGTTACTTCTTACTATGGCAAATCCCTTTGTGACTTTTATATAGTTGGATAGAGACATAGAGAGAATAAAAAACCGAACAAGCATAATGCTTAAGTGCTATCATTAAGAAAAGAATATTAGTGACAAAAATCTTCAAAAAGAAAAAAAAAAAAGGCAGAAAAAACTTGGAATAAAAACTGTGTCTATGCATCTGTGTTCGTTATCTGTCCTCTTGGTAAAAAGGGAAAAGAGATTCAAAACTGACTGAGCATTTTCTCATCTTTCCTCAGGAACCTGGAATTTTACCCATTGGATGCCTATAAACACACACCTTGTTCAGATCTCTGATGTGTCTTCTTAATTATTCAATCAAGAATAAAGCAGTTTGCGTACGGGAATTCCAACACAAGGTTTCTTGATTGCTCTTTTTTATTTGTTTATTATTTCTTTCTCAGAGATGTTGTCCGGACACAGTCCAATTAACTTAAAAGAAAAAAAAAATAGACCAATTACATTTTCTTTTGTCGTGAAGTGGGGTTTAGATATGTACTGAAATGTTCTCATGGCAGAAAAGCCAACAGGTTTTACAGCAATATATTCTTTCTATTTATGGTGCATCCTGTTTTACCTTGGCTTGTATGAGAGTAACAAGAGAATTTGCTAGTTTTAAGATATTGTTAATGACAAAAAAACAGTTTGGGAAACTTATATTTAAAATACAGTGAAGGTACAGATTTATCTTTCAGAACTAATTTTTTCTAGCCCTGATTCTACTTCTGTTTTAAAGGTCAAACTAAAACTAATACAAATAGCCAGGTGCCTGCCTCTGCATATACACTGAGGGAATGGGAAGGATTTAGTCTGCAACTGGGCTTTAGTTTGTTTCTGAATCATACAAGAAAAAACAAAGCTGTGAACTACCCTTCATCTGCTCCTTATAATGGGTAAAGTAATTCTGCAGATGTATGGAATTGTAATATTTTTTAGGTTGCATTTCTATTTGGTTTGCTGTGCTATTTGTTTTCTCTTGGAAACTAATAGGTTAAAAAATCTTAACAGATTATTCTGATCACCACAGCTGTATTGGGTCTGGCTGAGCTGGAGTTCATTTTCCCATACAGCCCTCACAGTGCTGTGCTTTGCATTGGTGGTTGCACAGGTGTTGATAAAAGGGGTTTTGGCTACAGATGAGCGGTGCTGGCACAGCATCAGGGCTGTCCCTCTTACATTCCCACCCCCATCAAGGTGCTGGGAGTGGGCAAGATCCTGGGAGCGGACACGATGAGGCCAGCTGGCCCAAATTAACTGATGGGATAGTCCATACCATGTGATGTCAGCTCAGATAGAAAAGCTTAGGGAGAGAGGAGGAATGGGGGTTATTTTTTTTTAATAAAGTTTGCCTTCTAGAGCAGTTGTTATGCGTGCTGAAGCCCTGCTTCCCGTGAGGTGGCTGAATATCGCTTGCTGATGGGAAGTAGAGATTGAACTTTTTTTCCCCTTGCTTATGGTGTGCGCAAAATTTTGTTTCTTTTTCTGTAGTAGACTGCTACTACTTGTTTTCCATCTTATTTTCTCTCCTTTGTTCAGCTGGGGAGTACTAGGGCTGCTTGTTGGGCACCTGGCATCCAGCTGAGTTCAACCCACTGCAACAGCCTAAAACACTTTGGTAGGTTGTTTATGAAAAATTCATTAACACCGCTGTTTTTTATCTAGATTTTGTTTTGCTGGACAGCACAGTTTTCATTATCATGTACTCATCAAAAAAACCTCAAAACATTTTATGATATTTGAATCCATGCTGTATCATACTGCATAGAATTTATTCCATGTAACCCCCTTCACATCAGCTATGGTCATCTCCTAGTAATAAACCCCAATGTTTGGATGTAGTTTTCCAATTTTTATCAACATATTCTAGTAGTTAAACTGAGAATGAATCATGGAATTTTTAAAAATTTGTTTTCATATAAAACATCTCTATCGTATAAGTGGATTTGTAGTAATTTTTACATGAAGTATGGATTGTATCCCTATATAGACACAGACCTATAGATACACCTATTCTAAAAATTCAGTGATAAGAAACAAAAAGGTGACTCTGACTTTGTTCACAATTTTCTCAGTGAGGGATTCCACTGAATAAAGTACAAAGTAGATAAGATTTTAATAGCTTTTTCCTCTCTTCCTTTCTTTGGACCACTAGAAAATGCTGCCTCTGAAATAAATTTGCCTCTTTGACATAATGTTGAATGCAATTATTTTCTTTTATGGAACAGTTCCTGCTAGGAATGCAAATAGCAAAAATATCACCCAGTTTGACCAGAATCAGCCAGATTGTGTTAAGACCAGGATCATTAAAATTCTTTTTGCCATTAGTAAAACAGTTCCCACTGGCTTCAATACCTGTACACTTAGGGCTTAAAATTCAGCACAAATATCATGTGGGGGAACCTTGTGATTTTTCTTTTTTATTCTTTGTTGGGTTTTTTTATAATATAAATTATAATCTTTTGTATTTCTTTGCAACTTATTCCTGTTCCTCTATTGTATATGAATGGAATTTTCAAAAGGCCTTAGGATTAGTGTAATGCAGTTTCTGCTGAAGGCTTCGACAGTCTTGTCAGTAACCCCAATGGCATCATGGAAACTAATGGGGTTTTAAGAATCCCACAAACCCTCCCACATCCTCCACTCACCCCCATTCTGCCACTAAATGTTAGGGTTTTCTTCTTTCTAAAAAAAAAGAAAAATATGATCAATTTATTATTTTATTGTTACTACTGTTGTACTATTATTTTATCTAATAAATCAAAGCTCGGCCTGTTAGTTTGGTAGCTGGTTTATATTTCTACTGTTTATAATCACTATAGCTTTGTATTTACAAAAAAAAAGCAGGTTGATAAAAAATACGTGGATCAGTAAATGATCAGTAGCAACCAAGCACAAACAGCATTAAAGTGTAACTGCTGACTGTGTTCAGGAGACTTCTGTCATTGACTCAATTTCTTCAGAAAACATTTTGTTGCTTAGACAATAAACAAGGCCAGTGACACAGTAATTTCTTCATTTTATTCCATTTTCCTCGACTTCCATGCATTCCCATAGTCTTGCAGCTCTCAGTATTTCTCAATATCTCCGCATTTCACAATACACCACTGTAGAACTCGATTGGTTTTATGTTGACACTTCTTTCAAATGAAGCAAGAGTCATAAAAACAAATGCTTAGCCTGTGGCAAAGCTCAACTGTTAGCTAGGGAGCTGTGTGAACTGCTGAAGAATCAGGCTTTAGAACAAATTAGTGGTAGGTTGTTTTTTCGCAGTACTGTAAAAAAACCCTCTGCTTGAAGGGTTTATTGGGGAAATAATGCCAATTAGCAATTCTGCAGAGTACCTTCTTCATAGTTCCATTCATGTCAATGTAATACACAGAATCCCCTAACAACTGGAGAAAATTGGGCAAATGTTCGTTGCCTTGCTTTTTTTGGGGGGGGAGGGGTTCGGTGGTTTTTTGGGGGTTTTTTTGGTGGTGTGTTTTGTTTTGTTTGTTTGTTTTATAATGTAAAAATGCAAAGGAACAATTATAATTTAAGTTCCTAACATTGCTGAGTGACCATGTGGTACTCTTACAGTACTTGAATCATTCATTCAGTTTTTCTGATCTGGGAGATCAGGAGAAATGGGAAAGGGGAAAGAGTGCCAGAAAACACCATGTTATTTTAAATATGCTTTGAAAAGAAACCCTGCTGGAAATTGCTGCTTGCTAAATTTGCCTTTCTACTGCTTCTTCCTGTGAATGTACACCAGAAAGAAAAATGGTGGGATTTTTGTTGTTTTTTTTTTTTTTTTGGTCTCGGAAAGCAAAAATAGACAATTGCATAATCAAGCACTTCTGGTTTTTTACAATTAAAGCCCCCGAGAATATTCAGTATAATCAGATTTTTTGTTGGTTGGGGTGTTTTTTAAATTTCATTAAAGCATCATCCTGATGTTTCTCAGACTGACTCCTCCATCCTTGATGAAAAATTCAGTAACTGTACAACCTAAAAGTCTAGAGCTTTAAAAAAATATATCTATATATAGTAGTCATATTAAAGATCTGATACCTACTTCTGGTTCAAAGCTTAGAGCACTTTATACTGGCTCAAGTGCTACTCAAGTACACAGTAGAAAGCAAGCTGTGCCACAGATTCTCCTTTCTGCTATTAATCACTGAGAAGTAACACCTAATTCAGGTAAAACAGGGGTTTATTAGCTGGATATGCAGTGGATCTCTCTCTTCTAGAAAGTATATTTATATACTTTTACATTCAATTCTGTGTACAGAAAAATGATAAGCACTATTCCCAAACCCAGATTCTACATCATTCTGAGTCATCGCTATGAATCTCTCAGTAAATTGATTGTTTAAGGTACTTAATTAACTTCTGTCAATGCTAAACTTCTATACACTTCCATTTCTCACTGCTGATTTGGGCAGATCTGGGATACAATTACATTACAGGTAGCTCTGGGCCAGATTCTGTTTGCCATTCAAAGAATTATAAGAATGAAATAAAGGTGAAAAGATGTGAAACCACATTCGGAAAGCAATTCTTCGGGCAGAGTGATTTATCAGTCAGTGTGCTTTTATCTGCGTAACTCTCTGAGAAACCAGAAGACACTGCCATCTTGTTGAGGACCTTTTCTTTTGCCATCTGCATGTCCAGTTGTGCACACTAGTACTGGTGCTTAAGCGCATGTCTGAATCTCTGTGTGCCCTTTTTATATTATTTAGATATTTAAATACTTGGGTATATTTTCTATGACCTTTTTTTTAACTAAGTAATCCTTTTCACTTATAATTACATCTGAAAACATATCTCAGTAAACTCATGGTAGAAAGATAAAGCAAACATACTCCAAAAGATTCAATTAATTTTCATCATTAATGAATGCATTGAAATTTAAAATTAAGTGATTATTCCATAGAGATAAGTGTAAAAATAAATATCTGGAGAGAGTTTGCAATAACCAAACAATTGATTAATCAATTAATCATTCTGCATACATTTAATTAATCACATAGAAGCATCAGAGAACAAAGAGTGCCTTTATTTAAATGGAGTTGGAATTTTAGCAATTAAAAATAGCTAGCTGCTCTTTTGGTAGTAAAGCTGTTTGCTCTAGATAAAACCATATGGTGTTTTTCCCTGTTTTGATAAATCAACAGGAGAATTCAGGTGTAAACATGTATCCTGTTAGAGAGAGATGACTTTAGCTGATTTTCAACTTATACTATTTTTTTAATGTGAAATATATGAGCCTTGGGATATATTATTAAGTGTAATAATCAATAATTACTTGCAAAGAGCCTGCTTTAAGATGTTCATCCAGCTAAATTTCTCTCCATTAACAAATTTGCAAGTAGGTACATGTTCCAAGAAGGGCACTGAATTGGCTTCATTTGGTTCACACTTATTATCCAGATGCCTACCTAGAAGACTTGGCTGGTTTCTTTTTCTTCCCTGCTCTTCCTTGTCTCGCCTTCCCTCATCTTGCCTCCTGATGGTGGCACTATAATAACTTATCTCTCCACAAATAGCTCAGAATTTCCTACTAACATGTAAGATAATTCCAATATCCAGTGTGTTCATCACTACTTTATGAGGTCACAAGGAGTTTCTACCTTTTCAATTTGCAAAGTGTCATATAATGGAGCTAGTTACCAGTGGCCATGTTAGCAAACTGCTTATCAACTCTGCAGCATGAACAGTTCAATGACTCCTGTCTCTATTCCTCAGCCCTTGTCTCTACCACTCTCTCTGTGAGGCCGTTCTATACATTGCATCAGTCTGACCTGTAAACCTAGATATGAAAATGTCTTTCTTCTATAACCTGTTTCATACAGATATTACATGATTCTTTGTCATTCAGATTCATTATGCTGAAAATATGTTTTATTACAAGTTTTCTCTCTGAGGAAGATTGTACTTTTTTCTGCCACTGCTATTTCCTCCTCCTCCTGCTGTTCATTTCCTCCCTCTAATTCAGAAAACTTATTCACAAAATCCTTTTCTGTGGTAGAGAGCTATTGCCATTAAAGGAGTCCCACAAGATGTTGCACTGACATTTGTACTTTTTTCAGATCCATATTGATAAAATATATTAAAATTTTTAATTATTCATTCAACTAGCTGGTCTTAGAAAAGATCATCCTAAATGTCCTTGTTTATTTCGAGTTGTTTTGACAGCAGTTAGGTCATACAAACACTTTTGAGCCTTAAGAGAAGGCTGTGGGAATCAATACTAGTACACAAGTATGTAGTATAGCATGGACCCTAAATTGAAATATCAAGCCTTAGGACAGGGTACAGACAAGGCATTCCATTCATAAGGAATCACAGAGGCAGTTACTGAGTTCAGTCTGGGTTCCCTTGTGAAGCTTTGTACCTGTTCATGTAATATCTATATGGCTACATTATATTTTTATTATATCCAACAACAAAGCAAAACAAAATAACAAAAGGAACTCTAAAAAGCACATACTTCCACAGTGAAGAAAATTCTTTATAAAGACAGACTTTTTAAGCATAATGAAAAAACATTTCTTGTTAACACAAACAATTTCCTTTTCATAATTTTTTTTTTTTGTCCATTTGGGAGGCCTGTAGCTGGCATTATTGCTTGGGATTTCTTTAGGGATTTTTTTAGATTTGAAAATCTACAAAGTTTATTTGAGATAGAAACAATTTATTTGAAACTTATTCTTTTTTTTTTTTTTGTAAATGTTTTAATTTAAATATGAAAATGTCACAGAGCATGCAAGCCTTTCCTCTCAATTTGCAATGAAATTAAAACATGCTGAGCATTTTAAATCATGTATGTAATACTTATGCTGACTTCCTTTTCCTAATGAGTAAGTATCTGAATTTTCAATTTCGATGTCCTCCGTCATTCCTGTTCTTGTGTTTATTTCTCAGTTACGCCTGGTAATGTCTTATGGCTTATATCCATATCTTTCCTTAAAAGTGTAAGTTTGAGATATTAATAAAAAAATAAAATCATCATCAGGAAGACCTTTAAGTATTAATTAATTATAAATCAAATTAATTAATTTGAGATTCCAGAAAGTTTCAGAGGTGGAATTAGATCAGAAAATTTATACCTGTCCTGAAATAAATGTTTTATTTCTGAAAGGAAAAATGATCCAATAGGAGCTTGTTAAAAAACTTGGCATTCAATTTCAACAGCATATTAGAGCAGAAATACTTTGTTATTGCTCTTTATTTATGTAATTAGTTTTAATTTACAGCTCCAGGTGTGTTTCACACCATCACTGATACCTTCTTTCATATTTTTTCCTCCTAATACATAAGTGCAGTTAGTTAGGAAAAAAGGAAACAAGATCAGTGAACAAATATAAGTCAAAGAACAAAATGTAAATCTTCAGATTGAAAACACAGATTTTCTTATATTCTGTCTGAAAAGGTAAAAACCAGCAACTAGAAAGTATCTGAGATGTGCATCTTTAAGACCAACTTCAGGGAACATTTCCTGTTTTCATTGCCAAAATACCCACCCACCAACAGAACAAATTTTGAAGTTTGGAAGTACGACTTACAACAGTGTTTCAATACTCAATATATATTGCAAAAACACCATTGTTTGCACAATTATTGCTTTGAACATCGTTTAACACCTGTTCTTGCTATTTTGTTTCCCATTTCTGAACCTTTGCTTCTGAGACTTATTGAAGATTTGGATGCCTGAAAACGACTTAGTGTTTCTTACTTGGAAGGCTAAGAATCTTTTGAAGGTTCTTAAATTAATAAAGATATAATTTCAGGGAAAGCCTGTAGGTAAATACTGAGAGAGAAGAGCTGCAGAAGCAAATAAAAATTAAATATTGACATGACAGTAGATTAGTTAGCTACAGTGTAGAAAAGCAAGGTCCAGTGGTTAGAGTTGTTGCCCTATCAGGCTTGAGAAGAAGGAAAAGGAAGATTTAAAACAAGACTTAATTACAACTGTCCTTAATAGTTTGTATCTAAAGTAGGGGCCAGAGAGCCACAGTAAATTTACTTAGGTAAACAGACAATCACACAACATAAGCTCAGCTCTGTTTGCTGTGGGATACGACATTCTTTCATTAAGTGTGTTTGTAAGATGTGTTAAATTAAGCTTGAAATTACATGAGAAGTTTGGCTGAGAGAAATTTTGAAGGGCTCAGACAGCAGGGTGGTGGTAGAAAGTACTGTAGCTTGGCATGCAAAATGGTCTGGATCACAATTCTACCACATCTGTAGCAATAAGAGGCTTCTTTAGAAAACAAAAAGATTTTAACTCTATTGGTCTTTGTGCTGTCTTGCCACTCTGAATACTAATGTCTAAGATAGAATTGAACTATTTACCTAATTTCTTAAAAATTCTTAGTATGTTCCCAGTCTTTTGTTCTGTTGAGATAATTTGTTTATAAGGCATTTTTGACAGTGAAATGGACAGGTTCTCTTGGTGTTCTCTGTTCAACTCCAAGTGATTGTGAGGCACTAACAGCACATCTGAGATCCTGGATGCAGCAGAATCTATGATTGGCCAATATTACATACCCAGGAATTCTGGACCACTCAATGTATCACACACACTGAATAGACTGTGCTTTAACAATAGAGCTGGTATGGATGCAAACAGGATGTTTGGCACATCTGGAAATATTGAAAAACAGTAGGGAAGAGTGAATTGCTACACAGATATTTAACAGTGCTTGTAATAATATCGTACCCTAGATTTCCATTACTGAAAGGCTGAAGAATGACTTCTATGGTATGCTGACATTAAAGAAAAGAAAAAAGAATAGAGCCTTTTGAAAATTTCATTTCATTGTCAAAATTAATAAATAAAATAATATTTTTTAAATTAGCCTGTTATCTAATTTTCCACAATTTTCCCAGTAACTTAAAAATTAATAAATGAATATAATTTGACTGTTGGATGACGTTTTACCCTTGAAAAATAATTTTGGATATATGTTTTTAAGAAAATAATATTTTTAAGTACAATCCTAGAAAAAAAAAAACTTTTTAAAAAGCCAAATGCAACTTTAGCCTTTAAGCATCTGTAAGTGTAGCATACTGGAGAAAAAACAAATACTTTAATGCAAAAACCTTAATCAATTTCCTCATACCTCTTCAGGGAAATAATTCTGAAATATCAAGTCTAAGAGAAAAAACTTCTGTCTGAAATTTTAAAATGTTGAGAAGAATGGAAATTACTGTTATTGTTTAAGAAGAGACACTGCCTATTTTCTGTCTTTGAGAATGAAAAATAACCACTGCTCTGCAGAGAAGAGAACACAAAGCAAAGTGATTAATACTCAGTAGTTTCTTGTTCCAATATGTATCTTGTCTATCCCTGTACCTCCTGTTATTACCTTGCTCTTCAGTGTTGAGTTTAGGAGTTTTATAACCCTTGAGATAAACTTTCAAGAGGCTGTGCAGATGAATTAAAATCTTCAGACTTATTAAGGTTTTCAAATCCCAGTCCAAGTCCAAACCAAGTGCTTGGACACGCATTTCAGTATTTTGATACAGACCTTTTCCTTACTTAATGACAACAGGTGGTCCGTCTAGAGGTGCTGGCCAGATGCCAAAACCTAAGATTCTGGGAAATTTCAGATGAATTTTAACAGAAGGAAGAGCAGAGAATGTAGTAACAAAGTATTTACCAGTTTTATGACATGTATGAAATCAAAGTCTGAAGTATCATGTCTTGATTTTGGGCTCTCCAGTTCTGATATGGGGATTTTTTTTTTTTGTTTTTAAAATGAGCAATGAAAAGAAAGGACAAGGTAATTAATTGAGATATCTATGCTCAGCTAGTCCTTTTTGACTATTAGTCCTACAGCTAAGAGGACTCTCTATAGCTATAAAGGAGACCCCCTTTGATTTCTCCCTTAACAGTCTGAACACAAAAATTGGTCCTCGCCATGGCAGGAAAAGCAAGATTACCTTTTTTTCTCTTTTCTTGTTTCTCCTGTTTCTTCTGTCTTCTAGACAATGATTTTCAAGGAAATGTGTTGTGAATAAGCATTTATCACACTATTTAAATACTTTCCAGTAATAATGGGGTTTTCTTTAAAGACTACCTGTGAAGATACTGGCTTCATCACTTTAGACTTTGTGAGAGGAAGAAAATTAAGTGTCCGATTTCCTGTAAGAACTCTTATATTCATTGTCTTTATGAACTTACATATTTTTTTAAACTTGGTCCTATGTTTTCATAGATTTCTTTATATTCTGATTCTCCACAAAATGGAGAGTCCATGAAGTTTCTTCATATACTTAACATCCATAAAAAATATTTGACATGTTATTTCAGAAGTCACATTGACTTCTTAACCTGAAATTTAGTCACAAATACATTTATATAATCTCTTGTAAACTTTTGAAATATGAATATATATTAGTGTATGTGTTATTTTTCTGTGACTTCAGTGCGCAGTCTTTACATGTTTACAAGTCATCAAGCATGACAAAATCATCTAAAGGAAATAATTTTATTTTTTTAAAAAAAGATATTAGCTGAATTTTACAGAAAAATCCGATAGAAGAATGAATGAAACAATTTGATTTGCTGTATGAATAAATAGTGCATCTTCTTGCATTTTATGAGCTGGGAAACCTGGGCTATTTCTTTGCTAACATATTTTTCAGGGTAAATAATGTATTTCAGCATATTAACTTGTGACCGATAGGTGAAGCTTTGTAAAGGGAAGGCCTGGTAAAATCATGGCTCCGGCCTGTTACTTAGCCTAAGTAGCAATGGACTGTGGGAGAATGACTCAGCTAGAATGGGGGAAGTGAGGCTTGCTGTGGGAATGTCTCGTGCCTGCATCGTGGTGGTTGGTGGTTTGTTAAATTGGGTTTGTTGTGCCTTAAAACTATGTAAACTAACAACCGACTAACGGCATAAAAAGGCCGGGTTTTTTGTAAATAAAGTTCCTCCTTTGCACCTGCCCGGGTCCTCCTTGCTGCCCCATATTGCTACATTAACTAAATCAAAATTCTGACCAGTAGTAAGTTTATAGATCTTATTTCATCTTGAACTACATGGCTCATTCTCATGTATTAGATCCCAACTGACGGGAAAGTGGAACTTTAGGTGGCTGTGGGCCAACTGAACAGAATCCAGAGTAAAGTGCTAAGCTTTGACATATTACCCTTGAAAACAAAGGTTGAAAGAAAATTAAAATTCTTCTGCTGGAGTTGAATATTTTGCACTACTTGGGAACTAATTCCTAAGGGCATGTCAGACACCTAGGCTGGTCTCTTTCCAGACCACTTGTTTCAAACTATTGACTATGGATTTAAAAAAATTAATAAGAAGGCTTCATACAGAGCAGTTTTGTAACTATGCTTGTTTTGATTAAGAAACACATGGTAATAAACAATAGGGCTGTTCAAGTCATTGTTTTTCCTTGTGACAGTCTTCAGTCAAATGAATATGCAAGTACAAAAAACACCACACATTTATAATTTCTCCCTACTGATAATGAGTGTTCATATCGTCACATCATTTCTTATCAGGTTACGCCAAATTTATTCTCTGCAATATATAAGTGCAGTTCCAATACATGGCTTATGGTCAGACCTTCCAAATACTGCAGCTATATATATAATAAAAAATACATACTATAAAGCTCAGTTGGCAAAAGTTTTGATGGTGCATTATGCAACTTAACAACTACAGCATAAGACTGGAGCTACACTGCATGATAATCTGATCCTAGCCTGTATTCAACCTGTCATTCTTCCTACCAGATGTAGACACTACTCCAGTGCCAACCACAGACCTTGAATACAACACACAACACTGAGGAAAAATTTACAATATGAAAGAAGGAAAAATAATTATAAGACATTTGAATTATATTGCATGTAATTGATGATAAAAATGAGAATATATGATGCACAAATTAGGTTTTAAGAAGAAAATCATGGTGGTTTTGAATAAGAAATATTTGCATATTTTACACTGTAGTACTGACTAGATGCAAGAAACCAGTAAGCAACTTCGGTGAGTACAAAAAAGAGAGAATTTTTTTTTTAACAAGTGCCTTCTAGGCTTACCAGTTACTATGCAGTATCCTCCTAAACATAAGGAGTATTGGAAAGAGAGTTCTTAGGAGTTTTACACTAACATCAAGTGATTAGGGTGTTACTTTGGCAATAACAGGTTTCAAAAGTTCAATAACCCAGGACATAGGCTTTCTTTCTATACCGTAAAATAGCATTGTGCAGAGCTTTACAATTGGATGGACAATCTGAATGATGGGAAATTGTTAAAAATAGCTCTACCTATTTTTTTAATAGGACATTAATCGTTAAAAACAGCTGTACTGTTTGAGCAGATTGTAAATTGCCAATATTTTGCTTTTTTTTCCATGAAAGAGCAAGTGTGAATTCTCTGCAATGTGCAGAGGAAGAGGGAAACACAAACCTTTCCATTTACTCAACCTCAAGTACTCAGTCACTGAATACATGGTTTCCATCTTTCATTCTGGCAACTTCGATGTGTTCAGACATTCAGATGAGTTGGAGTAGACACTGTGAGTCTGAACAGTAATTTAGATCATTTTATAACAAGAAAAAAAAATATGAGGAGAATTATGATCACAAAACTAGTAATAGAGGTTGTATCACCCAGCTTTAAATGTTTATAGTATAGGGGTTTATGAATAAGCATAGTTTTTTGTTCTCCACTACTTGCACTATCTAAAAGCAGAGGTAAAATGGTTGAAAATAGCTGTATTTTTAATAAACATTAATTCCAAAGTTCCTAATGTTGGATACCTGTACTTGCAGTGAATAAAATTAGGATCTCCTTATAAAAATATTTTTTTTAAAGTTAATTAAAATTAATTGTTTTGACATTCTAAAGTTGTTATGCTGATGGTCTCCTTCATGATCTGTCTGGCTCAGTTTTTCTGGACCCGGTGCAGCACATACTTGAGACAAGAGAATGAGCTGGAGGCAATGCAATTTTAGGATTCTGCTAGTTGGTGATTGTACTAGAAAGCAAATTTTAACAATCAAAATAGGTTTGCTCACTTTCTTCATAAGTGCCTTTTTGTTTTTATAATTATTTGAATTATAAAGAAGATGGTATACATAGTGATGATCAAACTAGAAAAGTAAGATCATAATGACATAAAAATATCAAGAAACATAATTCTTATGACAAATGAGCAAAAGACAGCTTTTCTTTAAAACAAGGAGAACTAGTATTTATGAGCATGTATGATGTGAAGATTAAGATAAGAAAAAGAGCAGATAACAGAAGTACCTTTAGTTAATTTAAGCAGGTGTATTTTTCAAACCTTACACATCGTATCTCCACTCACATCAAATTCAGTGGTACTTGCACAATTTTAAACTTCATATCTGACGCTGAAATTCTTTCTCCCTGAGGGAATATATCACTGCTAAGTTTGAAAGTCTGTAATGCAAAGTTGTAAAGTACAGTTGTAAAATTTTTACTTTTTAACTTATAATTTCTGTAATCTCCTTTCACTAGTCTCTCTCTATAAACTGGTGTATAAGCAAATGCTTTAGCACAACAGCAAATTACATATTAGATTTTACTTGTTTCTTCTACAGATCACATTTATTGTGCTTATCTGTAAAGCATTGCTTTGTATAAGTTTTACAGAAAGGATTGCATGAAATTGCTTTCTAACAGGGGACAGGACGTCGTGCCAAGGAGGTCTCTGGCAGTCGTATATCCATATAAAGGTGTTGGAATACTTTATGCAGGATGAGCACTGCATGAGAGCTACGATTTACAATAGTTCACACATCTGACAAACTGTGCTATTATTTAATTGTTTCACATTACTCCACTGTCATAGTGAGCTGCCTCTGTGTATACAGTCCATAATTTCATGCACTGGCCATAAACTGGGTTCTCATTTGACATAATGAAGATTCTCTAGAAATAAGGGGAGCATACCTGTGGAATACAAGGAGTAACTCTCAGAGATCACACGTTGGCTAAGATCAAAGGCATGTCTTAATGATACTGTGACTCTTCAAAGCTTGGTTTAATCCTTATACTTGCAAAAAGATGAACTCATTTAGTATTGCTAGTGTGGCAGGGTGGGGAAGAAATGAGGGAAAAGAGGGGAGAGAGAAAGGGTGAGAAGGGAAAAGCGGGGAGAAGACAGAGATAATAGCTCTCTAGACATAAACAAGAAGACGAAGTTATCTTAGGAAGGATCTAAAGCGTTTGCTGATGTTTTCCTGCTAATATGGAGCTACCAGAATAGGACATTAGTAGGGAGAAAGAAGACTGTAGTGCAATGATTTCATTTAAATAATCAGAGAATACCGATCTGCTCCACTTAAGAGCCATCACCAAAATAAAGCAGATAGAAAGTCTGTGTAGCAGAAGAAGTCGATTTCCTTCTCCCTGGTACTTGCATATCAAGACTGTTACATAATCGAGAGATACATATTGCACTCCTTGGAGAGACCTGAGTGTTACGCTACACAGGAAAGTGAAGATGGTGGTTCTGCAGGGATTCTGAGACTCCAGGGCTTGCTTTTGGCTAAATTTCAGAAAAGCTACCCAAGCCTGTCGTCAGCAGTCTTGTTTACTCCCACACACAGGAATGCAGGTCTAGAAGAGAGTCTGTATTTGAACCAGGTATGCTCTCCATGTGACTGGAGAGCCAGTAGCTGGCCTCAGGTTCAGATAGTCAGCCCTCCAAGTGGGAGTTTCAATCAGAAAACAAAGCAAGGGAAAACATGCATAAAATCTAAGCCTCTTCCATGATTTAGAAAGCAGGATCATATTCCATTCTGTCATAAGGACTGGATGCAATAACCCACCCATCTTATCTCCTTAACTTGGAGATTTTATTTCTTCTTGTTAGTCTTCTTAAACTTACAGTACAGACATGTCTTTGTTTAATGTTACAGATTTGGATAACCCAAATTGAGATAATAATAACTTATTTAACTACAAACATGTATGCCACAAATTAGGTGTAAACTTGTAAGAGGAAATGGTCGATTGGCTTCTGCACTTTACAAAACAACTCTTTGGATAAAATACTATGAGAATACATTGAAGATCAGTGCCCACCCCCTACCTCCCCCATACTCTACTGACTGATGTAAAATCTCTGCATTAAAACAGTTTAACAAAACTGGCATGAAATGAGGCACTGCAGGAACAGCAAAGGGACACACAAAGAGTGTGGCACAAGGTGTGATAGTATCAGGAAACCATATTTAACAGAGAAGCTCTGAAAAGCATTAGCCAATTCTTTTGTGTAGAGACCAGCTCAACTATCAGGTCTGACACAAACATGTTCCCGCCTGATCTAGATGACAGTGGACCATGGAGTCATTCTAAACTCAGGTGAATATGAAATCATAATTTTAGCATGTAACCAACAGGAAGAAAATGTCAGTACTTCACAATTACAAGTCTTTGATAGGGAAACAGATATATTAGCATGAAGAATCTTGAAAGAGAAGGAGGGAATTTTATGTTTTGCTAACTCTCAAAGTTACCAACATAGTGGGAGCTGATCTATACTAGATGTCTTTTTAAAGCTGGCAGGATAACGAACCCATACTTTAAAGGGCCAAACCATAAGATAGAGCGGAGACAGCTCTCCTCTACTTTGTAATACATTCTCCTTGATGTATTGCAGCAAAAAAAATTGGATAAAACCTTAGGTCACATCGCGTATCTTCTAGTAATTCAAGGCCTGCTGTTTAGTTGAGAGTTACCAATCTGCTTTCAAAAACCTCTAGTGAGAAATTTAACCCGTGGTACAGTGAGCCATTTCTGAATAATCATCAGCACCATATTTTGTGTTATCTGATGAGCTAACTGTCATGTTTTCATTTTCTTTAAAGAAGGCCAAGTAGCAATGATGCAGTGCATATGCTGAATATACAAGCATATATATATCCTCAAAATATATATCCTCAAAAGGACTGTCATATACTGGGGGTTTGCATTTACAACCAACAGGCATGGGAAGACTAATTAGCCAATAGCAATGCCGGCAGTATTAATGAATAGTAGGAGGTCTGGGCAGGCTGGTGACGGGAGCTACTGTTGTCTTGGACAAGAATAGACTCTATAAATGGGTTTGAGTGCTGCAAACCCTTTCTACTATTCAATGCCACTTAGAGGGTGCATTATGCCTAAGCAAACAAAATGAGTGATAACACTCCTGTCTCCACTGACCTACATAACAAAATGTACACTGACAGGGTTCTGATCAATTACTTTTCTAACCCAGCTGGCTCTTCCATTCTCAATCAATGAGATCACAGATGAAGCACTCATTCCCCATTTCCTTGGTCTGAATTAATATGGATTTGCTCATGAACTTGACAAAATTATTGCTGAAAAGACAGAGTAAAGAAAAAGGTGCTCCTCAACTTAGAAGGCTGGTGACAAAGTCCTAAAGGACCTACCCCTTTTCCTGCAAAGCCAACAGAAACTTTTCTGCTTATTTTAATTAAGACACCACCAGGCATTTGTCTGAGATGCAGACTGAAGTCACAGATTCCTCATATGCATCTGGAATATGAAGGTCTCAAATTTCAGAGAACCAGTGATTTGCTTGTGCGTGATGAATTTAGAGCACTGCTGGAAAATAAAGAAAAGGTTAGATCTAACATCTGTGGTGTCAAGGAAGAAAAAATAGGTATTACAAGCTCTTGACAAGGTTATATGTTGATGGCAACCTTCCCATGTCCTTTACTGAGCTACCAAAAATTTTCATATTTTCCCTCTCAAGAGTTTGGAGTTTTAAAACAATCTGGCAGGAAATTTCAGAAGTAAATATATTTTTGTAAATCTCAGCTAACAGTCAGCATTAGACAAGTAAAGCCACATTTAAGGATTTGAATATGCCTGACCTGGTTTTCAGAAATGCTGAGCATCAACAACTCTCAGTGTCATGTGTGTTAGTAAACAGCTGAAAAGCAAATAAATAAATACCCAGGTTGAGGTTTAACTCCATCCAGCAACTAAGTGCCACAAGCTACACATGCACTCTCCTCACAGTGGGATGGGGGGAAGAGAACTGGAAAGGTAAATGTGAGAAAATTCATGGGTTGAGATAAGAACTGTTTAATAATTGAAATTTAAAAAAAAAAAAAGTAATAATAGTAGCAATAATAATCATCATCATCATCATCATCATCACAACCACAATGGTAATATTGATAAGAATAAATTGTAATGAAAATGAAAGTAACAACAACAAATAAATAAAACCAAAGAAAATAAAGCTATGTGGGTGAAAACAATTCCTGACCACTAACTGACTGATGCCCAGAGGGTTCTTGAGCAGCAGCTCCATGAAAACCCTCCCCATAGTTTTATTAGTGAGCATGACATATGGTCTGGAATATCCCTTTGTCCATTTGGGGTCAGCTGTCCTGGCTGTGTCCCCTGTCAACATATTATGCACCTGAAGCCACCTCACTGGTGCGGTGGGGTGAGGAGCAGAAAAGGCCTTGAACCTGTGCAAGGACTGCCCAGCAGTAAATAAAAAATCCCTGTGTTACCAACACTGTTTTCAGCACAAAGCCAAAATGTAAGCCCATACTAACTACTACGGGGAAAATGAACCCTACCTCATCCAAAATCAGCACAACCCAACAATCAAAAAACCCCCAGACCCAGCCCCAAATAATGCTTTAAGTGCTTACAAAATGCTGTGTACTTAGCAACCATACTCTGGAAAGTATGGAATATTCTCTTTTAGTTATGCATTTCTCTACTTCTGCAAGACTCCAGTACGCTTAAAGAAATGGTGAAATGTTCCTTTCTCAGAGAGAAGTTAACTAGCTAAACGTAGACAAAACCACAAAAGAATTGCTGGGTCCTAGTACTGATAACACAGTAAGAAATTTGAATGCTATTTGTTACATCCATTGATTAAGAGCCTAATCGTTTAAGATAACATTATACTAGCACTGAGACAGAACCTAAAAAACTCTACACAATTTAGGTATTACATACTTGCAACATGGAAATTACATCAGCAGTAACCACTTCTAATTAGGCTTTCTTTAAAACTTGGATGGAAATTGGATGTTGGCTCTGTTCATCAGTCTTGAGAACAAGAAATCCTTAAATGTAGTCAGAAAGCATTTAGAAAGATGTAACAGAACTTGAATCAACTCAATAATATTCCACTGTGGGCTGTCTTTGCTATCTGTTTTAAGCCATAATAACACCAGCACGATTCTCCTTATAAGTTTGCCTTACAGGACAGGATTTTTATAAAGGCCTTAGGATATCCTATCTAAAACAGTAATTAGATTTAAAAAAAAAAAAAAAAAAAGTTCTTTTGACAGAAACTGATATGGAAGTCAGCAGACATGCACAGGGTACAAAGTCATTGAACATATTTAAGTGTGAAGACTCAAAGGAAACACAACAGTGGCCAAATCATTTGTGAGAAGTCATCAAGCAAAAAAAACGTTTCTCTGACACTGTTTTTCAAACTGCATCCCAAATTCTATTCAGTACAAACATATTGGGATTATCTGCAAAATGGTAGTTCTGTAGGCATAGGAAGCTATTTCTATTTTTATTATGTTTCAAAAAAATCTTTGTTTCACATGACCTAAATTTCAGGCTTCAGCTTATAAGTATCCATTAACACTCTTAGAAATTACCCAAATTAATAGTTACAGATTCCAGAGAACCATCTTCTCTATTTGAAAAGGAAAACGCTTCTTTTCTGATGCCTAAATATATTGGGTTTTTGATTGAAAAAGAGAGACAAATATAGGTATAGCAAAGAAAAATAACTAGTAATCAGATGAAGTGGTCAAATGGATGAATACCAATTTTACATATTTATATTTTATTTGTTATATTTATAGCATGTGTGTTTTTTAAACAGTGCCCAAAGCTTATGAATGAGAAAAATACACTGTCAATATAAGAATGGGTTTCCAAAGCAAAGAAACTGAACTCATCCATGTTTACGTCACAGCATAAAAAATTACCTTTTCTTTGCCAAGACAGTTCTGTAACACCTGATAATAAAGACAATACTCCCCATGAACACTTGCCCAAGAAGAAAAAGACTAGATATCTCTATGCTAGCCACTGAAATCTGACAAACTGAAGAGCTGCCTGTAGTGTATTTGGGTCAGTCATCAAGATGAGTGCATGAAAAAGCTTCAGATAGAAGGAATAAGTAAAATGGAGATAAAGAATTGGAACTTCAGCAATGCTGCAGCTCAGCTGTTAGAACCGGAATGCTAGGGAGGGGAAAGACTTCATTATGCACTTCACCTGTCTTAAGTGTAGTCATAGGCCATGTAGCCATTCTGCTGTTTTCTCTAACCAAATATAGGGTTGGTGTAATCCTAACTGATTGCCATGGGATGTTACTGTGCTCATTCCAAGCACAGGCTGAGAAAAGTAATGTCACATGCAAGCATTTGCATGTGTGGTCAGTGACTTGCTTTAACAGGAGTTCAAAATGTTAATAAGAAGACACACCTCTTGCCTAGGGTGGTAAGGAATGACCTCAACAATATGCCCTAAAGCTGTTCACGGAGCAGCTAATGCTTAGCATGATATAAGAAGTTTTATATGTGATTTGACATATTGCTACAGTAAAAACTTCACAAATAATTTCAGGGGTTTTTTCATTTTTTTCTGACCTTTTAAGTGCAATCATCTAATCAGGTAGTTTCTAAAACTAAACTAGACTTTTCATCTGGGTCAGCTCTTTGAACTCACAGTCTGTTTTGTTGTGATTGTCTGTATTCATAGTATTTCTCTGATCTGTGCTTATTATCCACCATCTCAGCAGCTGAATAAGCATTTTACAAGTCTAGGTAACAGTTTCACATCAGTTAATCATTTTTACTGACTGCTCATTTCAGTCAAGTAATCATTTAAAATTCGTTAATGTTTGTCGTCTATCTTTTTATAGAGAGCACAGGACAGCGTGAATCTGAAATGTGTAAATATCAGATAAACAGCTTTTAAATGTAAGATGAGATTTGTCCAGAAGAATCAAGGAAACCACAAAACCACAATCAACGTCATGAAAAAAGTACAAATTAACTTTAAGCTCTATAATTACTTTACAATTCAGAGGCCTCACATATATGCAGAAAATATCCTCTTGTAATGTGGTTGAAATTATATTTCTGAAAACACATGCTTTCTCCTGCCATCTGTCATAAGCCTGTTTGTACCCGAGCCTTCTTACTTGTTTAGAAGCCAAAATAAATAAAACAAAAATGTGTCCTGAAAAACACTGGTAAAATAATGTCAGTTCATTAAATTTCATACCATGTCACTTTCCCATGTTAATACACAGCAGATTTTTGTTCTCATTTACTGTGAACAATAAACTTATCATTATTTTATTAACAATTTTTTCAAAAGTTTAAAATCAAAAGTTTTCTAGTCCATTCCAGACAGACTTAACAGACTGAGGAGCCCCTCAGCAAAAAGCTGTGAAAATCTTGTGGCCCCTTTCTAGCCACAACCCAACCAAACTTATGACCAAGGAAGTCTTGAGAAGCAAATACCTTGGTTGGGGGCTGGTCATGACCCTTGCACTAAAAACCAGACTGCTGTGGGAAAAAGGTTGAGCTTTAAAATCTGTGCATCTGCTCTAAATTTTGGCCTTAAAGTCAGAATTCATTCATTTACTATTAAATTTTGTACTGCAAAGTATTTTTTAGTCTATAGGTACATATAAAGGGCCCTGATCTGATACTTATAAGAAGGTAACAGCAAAAAACTCAACACAATCACTAGCTGATATATATATATATATATATATATACACATACACATTCTCCCAATGTCTATCTCTGTCTATCACAGCTACAATGACCCTATGGGTATTGAGTGGATTTGACAAATATTGGCTGATAATTCACTTTGTTAAACCAGCTTTTATATACTGTATAGCAAATTTAAGAAGCTTTGATGTGTAATAGATCACAGCAGGTGGATATGTCAGTATTGTCCAGCAAGAATGTGAGGTTTTTTTTTTCTTCTGCATCCTTTGCTTTTTCACAATGATATCTTACTTGAGATGAGGGCAAAGGAAGCAATAAAGGGGATAACAATAAACTTGTGTCTCAACTAGAGATAAACAGACATTTCAGAGAGAAAATAAGAGAATTTGGCCATAAGTTAAACGGTTCAGAACACTGAGATTAATATAAAGTTTATTTTCGTCCTTCCAATTTCTGTCTACAGACTGCTGAGAATGACACTAAGGTGTTCTGATTTAGCGGTTATTTTATGGCTAGGACCTTACAGTGCACTCGAGTCCTTTTATGACTAGGGAACCACTGTGTGCCTTAGTCTTTTCACCTTGTTATAAAGAGAAATAATTCCTCTAAGAGAGGACGGTAAGTCTATCAGGGCTTCAAAATACAGAGGCTGGAAAATACTTTATTTCTTTCAAAACTACTGTCTTCCCACTGAACTTTACAGCAACTGGCAAAGCGATACCACACAATCCAATGGGTCTGTGAAAATACTGGTAGGTCAGTAATATCTGTATAACATTTTAGAATGCTATTACCGAATGGTAACATTAAATCTCTTGCTATTTAGCTACAGTTTATATTTTTTATATTTTTCCTTCACACATGTTTGTTTTGGACTCAGAAGCATACATCCAGATCACTTTCTCAAGGGCAGTTTAACTCCACAGTAAGACAGATAGTACAATTTAAAATTATTTTCTTTGAGAAACCTATAAAACTCAAGTCTTCAGTGCGTGTTTATGGCATATCATAAAGTTGGTTTTGTGCAAGCTTGAAAAGTAATATTGTGTAAATAGTAAAGATTAAAGAAAAAAAAAACTGGAACTTTCACATATAAATTCTAAATTAAGGTTTTCTCAATAAAAAGAGATTAAATGCAGAAAGCTTAAATACAGACTGCCAACAAAACAACCACTGTGGACTCCTCCACAAGGCATTGTGCCAATTGCAGAAATAAAAAGACTTGAAAGCATTTGTATACTTGTTATGATAAATTTCTTTGGGACAATGTAGTATCATTTTTAGACAGTTAACACTCAATAGGAATAAAACTATTTGCAGTGTCATTCTCAGAATCTTGAACCCGAATTTGGGGGAACAGAACTAAGCAAATGCTTAGAACGAATACTTTAACTGTAGTCTGTCTGGATCTCTGATAAATGATCTTGTAAATCGTTATCTACTTTGATTTTGGGACACCAAAGACCATCCAGATTTCTGCATAATGCAGAATGCAAAACATTTAATGTTAGTATGACCGGACTACCAAGACTGACACTTTTATGTATGTACTGATACTCCTATAGTCAGCAAGATAGAATAGCCAGAAGTAAGAATAGGCATTCTTTCTTAACAACATGAAACCTGATTGCTTTGACGTGGCCTAATTTGGGCAGATAAATAAAGCTAAAGCATGAAAAACACGTCCATAAGTACTCTAATACAGTATCAAAGCTATCAGGCTTTGTCCTTAAAATACACAAAACTGAAAAAAAAGAAAATTTTGTTTTAAAAATCTTCACACTGTACTCTAAATTACATTAGCTTAATTCCCTCTTTTCTACATAGGAGTACTGATACGAACATTTAGGAATCCTGGTATAAAACTCAGAAAAATCTGGTTTTGCTCATATTCTCTCCCTGTGTGGAAAGGTTTGTTTCTCGGATCAGAGTGTCTTAGTGTCACATTGGCATACATGGATCCATCCTGGCAATAAAATCTCCGTGACTATGTGTGAGCGTTTCTACGTGAGACTGTGTATGCATATTATTATAAATACAGGTGCACATATACTTGCATGTGTATAGATATTTGTATACCCACATATATCCATGCTTGATTGTATTAGTTACAAATGACAGAAAATTTAATCTTCTGTTTTTAAAATCTTTCAACAGTTTATAAGATATATCAATGAAATTTTCAAAATAACAATTATTAGATTGACTTTTTGGCAAGAAGCAAGGAATGTAAGGCCATTTACCATTATATATCTACCGCTCTCTATTTTCTCATATATTTTCAATTAGTGTTTTTAATGTTTAATTAATTTTAAAATTTTTACTGTCCAAGGATGAAATAGGAAAAAAAGCAGTTTTCAATTCTACTTATGTCATCCACTTGTAAGGGTGGAGGGACAGTAAAAGAAAAACAAAATAGCAGTCTGTTTTGGGTGGGTATATTTTAATGACAAAATGATGACAGAAAAAATATGGCAGGCTTGGAATCTTATTAAATAGGATCCAGCTGAATTTATTGGACAGAATGCAGGAGAACAAGGTCCCAGCAAAAAAAAGGGATTATGATCAAAAATTGATTCCATTTTTCTAGATATATATAGGATTTTTTTTGGTTTTAGGTTTTATGCATATGTGCACCCGTAGTTTTTTAGATAGAGCAGATGTATATAAGGTAGAGAAAAATATCCCAACAAATTCTAAGTTATTTTCTCTTTATCTACCCCCATTTGGCTGAGAATAAAATAATATTCATGCGAATATTGTGAGAAAAATGTTCTCTTATAATATACAATGCCTTCAGAATGGAAAAATGACACAAAGTCTGAAGAAAACATAATTTCTATCCCAGCATTAACAGATGATTACTGAATCAAAGGATCTCAGAAAAGTATACCTTCACAGGTATTGCCATAAACAAGTTCACATGAAAGCTGGCCATTCCCTGGGCAGTTAAGGGAAGATATGTTGACACTCACTGAGATTTAACTGGTATATATTCAGAAAAACAGCATATGAAGAGCATGTAAAGAGCATATTAATAGTTACAGTGGTTGCAGTAGATTAAAGTAAGGCAGACATTTCTTTATCAAAACAAGGATGACAGAATTGCTTAGCAATATTAAAAAAAAAAAAAGGGAATTTATTAATTTGAGCAGGACGAAGGAGCTGGACCATCCTGTGTTTGCCCATACTGTAGCTGCTGGGTAGGTACAGCCAGCTACAAAGGGAAGGATTTTCTGAGTCCTGGAGAATATGTCCATCAGCTGACACTCTGCCTTAGCATAAGCAGATGCAGATCTGTAGTCCTCTCTCCCTTATTCATGCATTCTGTGTGCACACACATATCCATGGAAGTTAATACATTTTAAGAGAAAATAAAAAATCTGAATTTAACACAATAATAGAATCATTACTTGAGCCCTCTGAAAGGAAAACAAGTTGACAAATCTTGCTGGGAAAATAAATAGAGACATCCTTGTAATCTTATAATTTTAATTCTCCCCAGCTATCTCCTACAGTTGCCTACACATTCATTCCTTATCAATCACACTGTTATAGCTAGGAATTTTTTTTTAAAAGAGCTATATAATGAAATATTTGACCTATGCTATTTTTCTCTATTCTTGATGTCAGGTTTTATGTACAACATTTTGCAGGAGGATAGAAGAGTGGCCTGAAGCAAGTTTGAAATTCAGAACTCTGTCTTAAATGACCCACCTGCGTCTGTGCACAGCAGTGTGTGATTGTCTGTGTGTATGCCCATGCTTTCATGTCTGCATCTTTGTGCATAAACAGGTTTCAGCTTTCCATGCCTGTGCTCTGACCTAATAAGCAAGCTCCAGCCAAATTGCATATCTATCATGCCCAAGCCAGTTAAGTTCCATTTCAGCTGATCTTATTCTCTCAGGAATGGCACTTCTCTACAATGTCTGAACAGCATCTGGCTTGTGTAATGTGGGCACACACATATGCACACACTTTTGTAGACATCCTAAAAACTAAATTCCCTTCTTGTCATATAACTCTAAAAAAATTACCCTCAAAAAAAAGATGTCAGGATTTTTTCTACTTGTTTCTGTGGTGAACTGTACATCATACAAACTTACTTTTTTCTCAAAAACAAGAAGCTCCTTGGCCCTTATAATTGTATTGCTGAGTGGCTTGGACTTTGGTAGTATCCAGAGAGTTTTTTGAGGTCTTGTTTTTTTCAGGTGAACCTTCACTTTTTATTATTTAATTCCATCCTCTATCTACTGTAATTTGTACACTGTAATATTGCACAAGTTTAGTCAGCAACCAGTATGATCCTTGAAAGTCCATTTAGTAATCTTGTCACACTCATTAATGCCACTTAGTGACTGTTATTCAATTACCTTTTCTCTAATTACTTAAATGCTCTGTGTTCACTGATATGGATTAAGTCTTCTGATATGTTAAGAGCTGAAAGGGATTTTTTATCAATCTTTCAAGTGTCATTCATAGATGTGGCAAGTTAGGCTTCGCTAACAGCCAAATGTCCACACTACAGCTCACACACACTCTCTCCTCAACAGGACATGGTGCGAAAACAGGATTAGAAAGCTGTTGGGTCAAGATAAAGACAAGGAGATTGATGCAATTAATTATCACAGGCAAAACATAGTCATTGGGGAAAAAATAATTTAATTTATTGCCAACTTGGGTAGTGAGAAACAAGCAGATAAACTTTAAATCAACATCTGACCTCTTCTCAGGTCCTTCTCTCCACACTGACCTCACCACTCTGAGCAGCACAGGGAGGGCCTGCATATGGTGAGTGTGTTACAGTCAGTACATAGCATTTTCTGCCTCTCCTTCCTCATCAGCCTGTTCCTCTGCTTTTGCTTTGTCTTTCCATCAGACATAGTTCCTTCATGAATATCCAACTGCACAAGCATGAATCCTCCCCAGGCTGCAGTAGATGCATACTCCTCTATGAGGTTCTTCAATCTCCTTCTCTGACCTTCATATTTTCTTTATTGTTTGTCATACTCTTTGTATCCTCTTCCTCTCTGTTTTCTTAAATATGTTTCCCCAGAGATGGCACCACGTGCCTCCTGTGGTAGGAGAGAGATGGAACGGGCTGTGTCTGGCACAGGTCAGACACTGATCTCTTCCCACAGAGGCCACCCCTGCAGGCCTATCCTCTCTTGCCTCTGCCTCTTTGCTGCCAAAACCTTGCCAAATGCACTCAATGTTTTAGTTTTATACTTTCAGAAATACAATTTCAATATTTATGATATAACATTATATTAATTTTATTTCTACTATGTGCTCCTTTTGGGACATTTTTTCATATCAGGTAATGAGGTTTTGGATGAAAAGTGGAGGAGTTTTAGCAGTACTTTGTGACAGGTATTCTTCATAATCTATAGATTTTATGGCCAAGAGGTGACTAAATTCATTTGTTCTAATGTACTATATAATGCAGACTGCAGAGTTCCAGCCCTTGTAATTTATTCTGTTCTGGTCCTAATAAATGATATTTGACTAAAACATATGTGTTAGGTGTACTTAGAAGCTGTGAAAAAAAAAAAAGCCTGCTAATCTTAACCTCCACAGTGACTGCCTTCAGTCTGAGGTGACTGTAAGGAATGACCAAGTCCCTTCAACGAAATCCAGACACGTGAGAAATCTTAGGTGGTAGTTGCACTGTATGTTTGAAGACATTCCATGAAATTTCATGCAAAATGCTTGTTCTGTATACATAAGTAAATAAAATAAATAGAAAAAACAAGTAAAAGCTCACAGAAAAAAAAAAATAAAGAACAAAATCCACCAAGCACAACCAGGAAATCTTTTACAACATGTCTGACTGATAAACAGATGAGAAAAATTTTACATGATGTGTGAAAGAACAAAGAAACTAGTTTGTGTTCCTCACAGAAAATTCCTCATACATTGTTTGTAAGTAAACCCTGATGCATTGAAGAAATACTAAGTTCTTTTATGCATTTTTCTTTCTATACTTGTAAATAACTTCTGGACAAAAAAAATATTTAGAAAAAAAAATCCCCAGTTATCCATGCAGTCATTGTCTTAATTTATAGACTTTTAAAAAAGATAGAGACTATAAGGCTTTTCTGTTTGTGAAAATTCATTATACTCAGGTCTGTATGTCATTAGCACCAGCTATTTTTTTTCCACACAATGCATTCCATGTCCAAAACATAACCTGTTCCAGTAATATAAAGAGCAGTTTTCTATCGACATTCTTGACAGAGACCTTCCAGTTCAGCAAACAAATAGGACAGTAATGCTACTACTCAAGTAAACTCATGCAAGGGAGCTATGTTGATTTATCAAAGCTCTGATATCATACCGAAAATGTCTGTAAGTTATATTCAGCCTCACTGGCACTGTTCAGTCTGAAGTTAAATCCTGGGATATCAGTGTACCAGGCTGTGGTCAGGAATCTGAAGAGCTATTACATGAAGAACCAGTGCAAAATGACTGTTGTCAGGTTTTTATATATATAAAATATATATAATCTCAGGTGTCAAGACTGGATAGTGAATACTCAGGCTTCATAGTGAAGTTGCATTAAATCAGGGAGATACCTGGATCAGCTGACCAGATGCACCCCAAATTCAGCAATTCTGTTGTTATTAAATGAAGTATTTGCATAAAGGACACTAAATTAATCCCCAAGTGCATTCTTGCAAACTACTGTGCTGTATTTCCTAACATTACAAGAAACATTTTGTGTCACCGTCCAATAGTGGGACTAGCTCAAAAGATGGGCAATCAAATGCAGCTTAACTGCAGGTTAAAGAGGCAAAATTTAGTAAAGACAAAGGGCAAAGCTGTTAGCAGAAATTTAGTGATGTCCTTCATTGTCTTGTCCAAGCTTTGCTCTTTGTTGCTCTACCTCTATTCTTGCAGGAACGAAACACTCAAGTCCACAAACAGAAAATAAGCACAGCAGTCACCACCCAAATCTTGCTGTTTACCTCAAACCATCAGCTGCTTTTTGGAAGATGTTGCTTTTTGTCAAGTGAGGCTGTGGTTTAATTCCAGAGGCTTTCCTGTAAGTGAAGAAAGCACAGCCAAAGCCACCAGCAGTCTGATTCTACTTTCAACAGGCGAGACAGAGTTAATCCTCGGGAATTGTTACCCGCTAAAGGAAGATGAAAGCCCAGGCTGGGGAATTAGTGTGAACTTGCACGGTTAAACAGGCACGCATACAACTAAAAGGAAGCCTGCTCTCTCATTGATGTTACATAGTATTGCTCTGAGTAATGACTCCAAAGAGCTAACCACAAAGGGAAAAGGGAAAAGGAAACAAGAAAATGAGGGGATTAATAAAAATCAGAGATGGAAAAACACAGGTTTACTGTGACAAGTATTAAAAAAATATATAGATAATAAAGAACAAGAAACACAGCCACTATAGGAATCACTCTTGCAAGCCAAGGTATTACATAGGATTACAAGAGCTGTTTGGGTTTTTTTCCTGCAGGCTGTGGTAATTTATATGGTTCTGTTTTGATTATCATTAAAATGAAGGGGAGACACTCTTTTACTACAATAAAGCATTCCTACTGGGAATTTGCACTCAGCGGAAAGAGGTAGCATTCTACTCAAACACAAGGTCTAGGCACTAATATGTAAGTTTCTTTAATTCATCTTGTAGCTTGATAGCAATGCAAAAATCAAGGGGCTTTCCAAGAAGCCTAAAAGAACTTCAATGCATTTTAAAATAATTTTGTGTCAAGAACCTCAGCAATCTTTTGATAATCTTCACACAGAAGAGTAGGGGAAGTTGGAATAGCCCGAGGCCTTACTTATGCATACTTTGTTACTTTTGTTGCTTGTGTGTTATTTTTCTGTTTTCCGAATAGAATTCTTCCCGCCCCCCCCCCCCTTTTTTTTTTTTTTTTTTTGGTTTCCACCGTGCACTGCTCAAGTCAGTNTTTTCCCCCCCCCCCCCCCTTTTTTTTTTTTTGGTTGGGGGGAGGTTTTGTGGTGGTGATAGAAAGGGAAGGAAGAACAACCTTCTCCATTAGATTTATGCAAAGAAATAGGGTCAATATTGTAAGCTGGGGAGAAATTTTAAAACATATTTGTAATACTGGATTGACAAAAATATTTAAATAAAAAGTAAATTACATACTTATCCACTGTACACATTGCAGATGTTAATGCCTGGCAATTGTGAAATAGATGTATTGTTTAATCTAAAAGAGTTTACCAAAAAATTTTGAAAGGAAGATTCATCCTGCTTTATTAATTTGCAGTAACTATTCCCATTTGGTGTGATTTATTTACAAAACATAATTTCATAAATAGAAACAGATCATTATGGAGACAAGGGAATTATGATTTTATTGACAGCTTGGATTAAGTTAATTTATGCATGTATTTATGTATTTTTTTATTTATTATCCAGCCTAAATTTAACTGTCAAATTTATTTTGCAGTCTGCTTTAAGATTCTTTTCTTCCAAGTGACCATGATGTCTCCAGGCATCATTTTACTCTGTTGTCTTAATCGTTAAAGCTTGTGATACTTTGTGTCCTGCCAATACACAACAGGAGAAATTTTGAGTATATTTCCCACCTTCCTTTACACACACATATCTGACTTTTTGAAAGTGCTTGTGTTTAATATGAATGCAAAGTTTTCTGTCTCTGGGTGAACGATTCTGTGTGCACATATGTGTCAAATTACTTTTTCATTTGAAAATACTGACACAAACATATATGCACTTGATAAGTGAGGTACCTGAACATACATTTTTTCTTGTTAAAGATACTTTCAGGGAAAGGTGCTAATGAATCAAAGAAATATATGTTCTCTGTGTTTCACAAAGCTTCAGAGACTTCTAAGAAATCTGGTCTTTTAAATAGTCACAGAATCAAAAATGCAAATCCTAACAAATATTACCAGGTTCTCTGAAGTTAGGACAGGGAACCAATATATTTGATGCTTAATTTCAACACGAACTCAAAGGGGGTGGTTTTTAATGAATTTTTTTACATTATTTATATTGATGTTGTTTCTTTATTCTATTTCTAACTTCTTGAAGATGATGGAACCATCTGATTTATCTGATGTAAATCCAAAATATCTGAATTAATACAGACGTTTGGAATTAGAACTCAAATTTTTCCTTTATTTTTTTCTTTCCTTTTCAAGTAGATGTAGCTTATTCATTAAAAGGCAGAGTTCCAATGGAACATTTATTGGGAAAAGATTTATCAGATCCTACATGATAATGTTGATGTATGATACCTTTTTCTACACCTCAGAATATTAAGACAGTTGGAACATTCAGGTGGTTGAAACCTAGATCTCAGTCCCTAATTTCCCTAAAAAATCAGAAGCTTGAAGATAGATGTCATATAATGAGGGAAAATCTTAGATAGACAAAGTTTCTTTGTTCCAGTGAATTAAATCTTGGAAAAGTTAGATCTTGCCCAACGATTTAAATGTTGGAAAATTTAATCCTGGATGAAATTGCTGGATGGACAAAAAGCATTTTACACCACAGCGTACTGAGATTTTTCAAGGAAAGGGAAAGAGAATGAAAAGGGAAAAGGGAAGGCAAAAAAGAAGGAAAAAGGGAAAGGAAAAAGGAAAGGAAAAGGAAAGGGGAAAGTAGAAAGGGAAGAGGAAAGGAAAAGAGAAGATGAAAGGAGAAAGGGAAGAGAGAAATAAGGAAAGTGAAAGGAACCAAAGGTTTTATTTTCATTTTTATTGAGTAGCAAACTTACTACAGCTCAAGAATAAAAATTTCTAAATAAAGGTACATCCATTTAGGCACATTACACTTGATACCAATATGCAGCATCAATCATTTGAAGACAGATGAATTAGAGGGATTTTAAAAAATCGACATGAAAATTCTTCTTCTTCTAGTGGGGACAGAAGGAGAAGACAGGCCTATGAGGGCAGAGGGCAAAAAAAAATCATCTTAATATCTTCCTTCCTCTTTCAAACCTGAGAAAAAAGCTTTGATTGTGAGAAAGAATAAGGATAAACAAAATAGCCTGTTTCTATTTTGGTTTTGAAGCGAAATGTAGACTTCAGCATTTCACATTTCCTTATAGGTTCAGATCTCATTGTCAGCATCGTAAGATATTCTGTACATCTTTCCTGTAGTTTGCCCTTACCCTCACCTCATAGGACTCAGATAAAATCCCTTTCATGGCACTACCAATGGGGTCTTGTGAAGTTCGTATCTTCCAAACCCCTTTAAGACAGAATGTCGTGATGTACAGGATCTGTCAAACAGATTAGTGAAGAGAGGCAGAGTGGGCACATTTGGAAAAGATAGGTCTTTGAGAACACAGAGCAACTGTGAGCGTGTTCAGTTCTTTGTCCAAGACGCTTGACTTTTCAAAGTCGGAGAAAAGTTTCCTTGAGGGATATGAATTTTACATGAGGTACCCCATGTCACTGTATTTGCTTCTTTGACAGTGTCACTTTTTGAGCTCTTTAATACTATTTCCGATGAGTGATTTAATCACTAATATGCAGGAGAGATTTTGTTTCCCGTATGTTAGGTACGGCTCAGTAGTGGCTCATTTCTTAAAAGTGTGTGCCAGCTCTGATTCAGCCACGGTCCCTAGTATATAAAAATAATGTTTAGATACAGTGCATTCTTCCTAATGTACTTTCATTACATCAGGAGTATAGGATATGAAAGATACTGGCCCCAGCTGTCTTCTGTTCTAGCATTAGCTATAAATTGCTAAATCAGCTTGGAGCAAATATTGTAGTATCTACTAAACTTATTTTTAATATGTAGCGGGCCAAATAAGACCATGATGCATGTGCATGAAACTGATGTAGATCAGCAATTTTTGCTGCTGCAGTTCTTCTGAAAGTATGTTTAATAAACATGATTTTTCTTTATCATTGTTTTTTTTTGTGTTTTGGATTTTTATTTTGTAGAAGATTCAAAAAATAGCCATTTCTCATTCATATCAGGATGTTTTTCAGATCCAGTTACAAATACTTTATATTTTGTTCTGGACTATTTATTTTTCTGACTGTCTTTTTAAAATTTATCTCACCATTTTCCCTAGTAAACAATTAATTGATGTTCCTATATATTGTCAAATCAAAAGAATGAGTGTATATCCAGTCCTGATTTTATGATTTCTATCTCTGATCCTCCAAAGTAAGCAAGCTCATTTTGTAAAAGGGTCTGGATGATAAGTGTTATGTTTTCTTCCACTTTTTCTAATGATAAGATCCTTAGAAGTAATGTGCTGATAGTTGAGAAGAGAAAGAATTCATGACAGAAATCAGATAGCAGAAACTAGATTGAAGAGATCTCCACAAATAATAGGTTTAGGCTGCTACCACCTCTCAGACTGGTATTAAATCTTTAAGTGTTTTATTTTTGTATTGTTCTGGCAGTAAGAGCTTGAACTCCAGTCTTTCCCTTGGGTAACAGTTCTAAGAGTCCACTTAATGAATAATTCATGCATATTCTTTTCTTCTCTCTAGCCTAAATACTTGGTAATTGCATGAAGACAGAATTAAATACATCAGGGGAAAATGAAAATCGCCTATTTTATGAAATTATATCATATTTAATATTTTCCCACAGAAGTGAAGTTGAATCTTCTCATACTGAAGGAATTTTCACTCTTTGGGATAAGGAATAAATGACATAATGAATACTGGACATCACATTTCCCTTGTCTTTGGCACTTACCCTGTGAACAGGCAGAGATGTCTCTGTATTGCATTCGGGGATATGAACCTTCTGATAGCAATGAATAAGCTACCATAGTCTTCAGAGCAGTTAAGCTTAATGCATCCTCTTCTGACATTACTCCTTTAACTTTTTTTGGAATCCTACTGCATTATTATACTACCGTTCCTGTCTCCATCTCCCAGACAATTAATTCCTTCTAGACAAGAAGCTAAGGAGGAAGCATCTCAGTCAAGCACACAGATTATGGGAATTGAAGAGACCAGAAACTGGGTGCTGCAATAATGACTTAAAACACTTCATTCTCTTCAGAATATACTTCTCAAATTCTCTGTGACTTCATTTGGAAAAAATAGTTCTTCCCTACTTTTCAAGAGAAAAACATCTGCAAGATATCCTCATCCACCCTGTTAGGGTGCATATAAGCATCTCATGCCACATCTACTCAGAAGGACAACATTAAGATAGAAGAGAACTTCGGAACCTTGGTCAGGGAACTTACTTGCTTATGCATTGAAAAGGCATCTAGCACACATTCAGTTTATCAGTTTTGAGAAAATTAAAATTAACAAGGAACACAAAATAGAGAGGTGGGTTCCCCCACAAAGGACACTAGACATCAGCAATTCTTCAAACAAGGTGATAAAGAATCCAAATGGTATGCACTTTCTAAAGAGAGAATTATGTTTCTTTATAAATGGATTTGAGAAATTTGTTAAAGTCAATTAGTAAAAATACCCATGCCTTATATGGTGTTACTCGTATTGCCAGTGTTGCAACTCATGCTCCTATCACTGTTTCAGTACTATTACTGCTGCTGTTACTGGAATTTCTATTACCTCTCCTTCCAGTCATAAACACATATTTTGTCGTTCTAGTTTCTTTTTTTTGTTTAAGGCTGAGACTTCTTTTTGTTTATATCTTGTGTACATTGTCAGAAATTCACTTGTTCCTCGCCTATGAAGCAATGAGAATTTGGCACAGAATCTTTCAATCTCTAAGAATAGAGAAGGAAGAGTTCTAAGGAATTCTTCTAAGAGTAACTGCCGCTCCCTCTCTTTCTGATACACATGTTCATTCACACATACATATATAACTGGAAATGAAAATGACACCCAAAGAATGTTTAAGGTGGATACAGAAAACAATGAATGAAAAGACATGTTAGTCAAGGGTGAAAGGTACCATATGTCTTCAAAAGCCTTGGCACAATGGGGAACCACCTAAATAGCTTTTTTTAATGCACCCTGTAGTGCCTAGGTATTGATGGACATATGGTACATTTCACCCTGAACTGTGAATTTCCTGAAACAGCTGTAATGCTCTTTTAATGTTTTTCTGGATAATGACACATTCACAGCATACATTATTTAACCATTCCTCCCTGACCCTTCAGGTGGCCCATGTACTTTATCAGTCTATAGAAAACAGGATATCAGTGGACCATTTATCTTCTGGTTGCATAAATATGTCTTATTCATTGACATATTCTGCAGAGGCTTAAAGGTTTTGGTAACTGCACCATGAGAAGGTCAGCAAGGTATTCAAGATTGCTGTTCTCTGGTAAGATCACAAACAAGCTCAAGATACAGAATATAAATAAAAGAGTAGCTCTTTGCTTTAATAATTTTATGGTTAATTCCTTACTCTTATTTTTGCAAGATAAATTGGGAAAAATTCATGGGTGTCTATGGAAAAATCAAGATGGACACAATTGTAAATATATAAGGTAACGAGATACTATGATATTGGTATATATATGTTATTCTCCCCATAGATTTAATTCCTCTGTGTAACTCATCCTCTGACTCATCCTTTACACATGGCACAGTATCATTCATTTTTCATTTCACTGCTGACTGGTAAAATATAATTTCTTTATTTTTATGACCAGTGTGAGATCTAACTTATAAATCTGTTTGGGTAAATAGATTGGTCTGTTTAGGAGAGAAATTACATTATATGTAAGAATCTCTCTTTCTTGTTATTAAAAAAAACCCCAGATATATAAATTTTCAGATTAAAAATCTTTAAAAAAACAACCATTTGGTCTAAATAAAACTGATTTTCTTGTATCAGAAACATTATTTGAACACTTTTCTTACTATCCTTTAGGGGAATTACTGATTAATGAAAGACTTTAGGTTAATAAAGTTTTAAACATTGTTGTTCCTTTTTTATTGTTACTGCCCTTTTCTTTTGTTATCACTTCCTTTATATAAAATGGACACCATATTTCACAGGTCGTCAGTCTGTTCATCACTTCTGTGAAGCAATGCACTGCACAACCAGAATTTTTGTGTGAGAAAACCAATCAGGCATCTGAGTGGATTAGAGATTGGTACTGTAGCTTTACAATAATTTCATCTTCTCTTTCCTGAAACTTTAGTTCACTTTTTCAAACACAACAACTAAAAATATGTATGAAAAAAGTAAATAACCCATTTTCCCACCATATATATTTTATAGAAGTTGTATAGACTACATTAAGTAATCACTGATTCAGTACTATATGCTAGATTATCATGTTAAAGTGTTCTCATATGTAGAATCAAACTGTTCCTTTATTAAAATAACTATTTCCAGAAATGCTGTGGTCAGTGAAAACACATACATATTTTCTATCGTTTTGCCCCCGAAAGCAAAAACTCCTGAATAATGAAAATGCAATTGCTTACTGGATTTTTGTTTGGATTTTTTTTTTCCCTGCAGGGATTATATTTTAAGTTTTTTGTATGTGCCCGAGTTATAGTCAATGTGCTGCTCTGAAAACTGATGTTATTGTTCTCCACGGATTTTTAAATTAAAATAATCCTGTCTCTTTCATAGGCCTTACCCATGCAAATGCTCATTTCTTATTCAGAGAATAAGAATACTTCTACCCACCCAAATTTCAAATACATCATACACTGTCAGATGGTGCATCAGTTCTGTCCCAGCTCTCTACTTTCACACGAAATTGGCAAAGCAGATCCTCCCCCTCATTTAATTTTACCTTTATGTTCTGTCCTCCTGATTCTTCTGGCATGCTTCAGCATTTTCTGGATGCTTGGGGAATGAAGTTGCAAGGTCCTCCCACTTTTGCAGGAGGAGGAACTGCACTGAGGAGGAATAAGTAAAGGAATAAGTAATGGAGGGAACAGAGCAAAATACAGCAGAGTTTTCTTGAAGCAGAACTGACAGTTCTTGTCTTCCAGAGGAATGCAAATGGGGCAGGCAGGTGGTTGAACAAGTTTTTGTGCCCTCTCCCAAGTAAGACAAAAATTTGTGAAAATACTGGAATTTATTGTTTTTGTAGGATAAGAATCCAAAAATGTACTTGCCTAATCTCATCAAAAACAGAAAATACAAGCTATATTCCTACAAGGTGATGTGTTTGTCTCCTGGAGAATCATCAGTGTAAAGATCCTGATGACTACGAAGTGGTTAGAATTCTATCCAATAGGGTGTACCTTAGTTACAAAATAATTGCCTATCTTCCATTGTTTCAGAAAGAAAAGAACTAGAAATGTTATAAAAAGAGTCATGATCTTTAAATTATGTGATTTTCAAATACTTATTTCGAGGTTTTATGATATTATGATTAAAAATGACACTAATACAAAATCACACTATGATTGCTCAAAAAAAAAAATTACAAGTAAACATCACTGATAAATTTTTTTTACATTGACGTATTTCAGGTTCTTCCTGCTGGCACAGGAGAACACACCTAATAGGACAATGGTGAGCTACTCTCACCGTTGGTTTGGGTATAGAAAGCTTGTCATTACAGAGAGGGTTAAATCTCACAGTATGTCACACAGTATTTCATTAATAACTTAAATGCGTACTTATATCTTAACAGAAATGGGCTTGTTCATTTCAAACAAAAAATGCTGGAAAACGTGCTTCAAGCTGAGGTTGTTTAATTTTCAATATCTTCAAATGGCTTGGATTGTATTGTCTGCATCCATATTCTATATATTAAATCTACAATCAATATAAAAACCTGGCAAAAAACCCTTAAAATTTCATTTCTCTCCACTTGTCCACAATTTGCCAACTTTCCAGCACAGCACTTCCTAATTGTATACTCAAATACCAGCTGTCATGCATAAAAGTACTGATGGAAATGGAAACTCCTGGAACTTAGCAGCAAACAAATACTGAAATGAAAGATTTATGAACACAAGCCAATTTTTGACATTGTTAATATTAGAAAGTAGCTCCATCTAAACTTCCTGTTGGACTCCAAAGAGCTAACCCATGAGCGCAATTGCTGAACACGTGCAGTTTAAAACTACTATCAAATTAATTTAAACAACACCTATCCACAAATTATTTTTCAGATCTACATGCTATGTAAAGTTCAGCCTTGGAAAATATTATTCATTTGTAAAGATTGTTGTAGACCGTGTGAAGACTTTTTTTTTTACAGAGGAAATATTACGATTTACTCTAAATAGTAATTGTCTAATAGAAATATGACTCACAGATTCACAAAGGTCTCACAAGGTGCTGATTTTATAGATCCTGATGCTTTAGACAGAAATAATTACTAGTCAAAATAATCACAGTTGTGAAAAGAGAGAACACAAAGACAAATCTGCACCTAATTAGATGGCAAATGTGTTCTCCAGTTACCAGAAATCCACCCCATCATGGGAAAAGATTGCTTGTTGCTTTGTAAACAGAAAGACAATGGAGAGCAGCATTTTTGTCACATAAACCCAAATCTGCACAACATACAGGCCCACAACTCATTCTATTTAAGTAACATTGGGCAGGAAGTGGTTCAATTATTTAAAGGTTCACACCTAAATTCACAAACCTTTTTCAAAAATAGTTTCTAAAAGAACTTAATATATTTCATAGATTCACTCTTGTATACATTTTTCCATTTCAAAATGGAATATGAACTCTATGCAAACATGAATTTTAATATCCTAGATTAGTAGTTACAAGCAAGTAATATTCTTTGATACTGGCCTATGTAAAACCCAGTGTACTATACAGCTCCTGCAGATACTTTCTCATGAAATAAAACACGTCTAAAATGTAAGTGAGACCAGATGAAGCTCAGATATACTTCTGCATTCTTTGCTGGCAAGAAAGTTGTTATTCTTTCATAAAATAACTTCAAAATTTTGGTGGGATTTTTTTTCATCCCCATTTTGTTGTTAAAATCAGAGGAAAATTAAGTAGCCTTTTATTTACTTGGAAATGCACACATTTGTGCACCTATTATAAAAAAATTGACAAAACATCAAAATTAATGAAAAAATAGGTAAGTCTAGGCATTAGAAATGGGGCATCCACAAATTCCTACTGCCATCTATTGGTAGTAGCTTGGAACTACAAGTTGTTATTATTTGCATAACATTAAATAATTAAGTGCTTGAGTTATGACAACCTAACAGCAGAGACACTTAAAAAGGAAATAGGATATTACTGGAATAACTTGCAAGACACTAATTCTGGAAGAATATCTTCAGTGGGAGATGTGGGTATATTTGGAGGCATTCTTGTCTATTTTTCGAAGTTGAGAGTATATTCTCTTTTTTCAATAAAAGGTATTAAGAAAGAACCTGGATGTAGCAGTCCCTAACCATGCCAAACAGTACTTTTTGCACTCTCCAATTAAGGACTCAGGTGCCTAAAAGCTCTTCACAGTAACACAAACTTTCTGTCCCTTTGAACACAGCCCAGCCCTGTGTTTGAGCAACCTGCTGTGAGCACATCAGCAAAGGTGAATGACTTCTGGCTGGAACTCCAAAGAGCGGCACTTCTGAGCATGAAACTGCTTAAGTTTTACAGCTAGCTGCTCAGGCAAGCACTGGGCTGTATTTGAAATCTCTCTTGACCTGATGCATTCAGGTTAGGGTTACACAAGAAGAGCTTCTATCTGAACCTGGACCTACAGCTTGAAGGCCTCCCTCCAGTGTCTAGACTCTGCCACTAGTGTGGATAAGGTCACTTTCATGTGACAGCCCAAACAACTTACTCTTTCAGAAAGCAAGAAGGTCGTGGTTAGCTTGGCTGGGCTTGCACTCCCAGATCTCCTCCCAGGAGACTATTTTTCCCATGTAGTATGTTTTGTTCTGAGAGCAAGAGGGAAGTGTTCATCTACTGCTCTCACTGAAGATGAAAGGCAATAAATCAATCAACAAAGGCCATGACTAGTACTGTTGGGCAACTGGCTACAAGATGAGATCCCTTGTTTGCAGCTTTCTTTTCAGGAGTCATTCTCCTTTTTGCAAGAATCAGCCTTACCATCCAGATGATTTATTTCCCAATGGATGCGCAGGTCTTTCCTGCCCTGGGCAAGTGCTTTGACCAAGAGTGTATTCAATGCCAAAGCCAGTAACAGTACTGAGCACCAGCATATGTTAGAAGTAAGTGGAATCTGTGACTTCAGGTCGCTGCAAAAGCTGACGCCTGTGAGGTGTATGGTAACAAAATAACTCAGCTCAGGACACTCAGGAATTAGGGACCTAATCCTCACCGTAAATGCCTAAGTGCTTTCTTGGTAACAAGCCTTAAACCCTAACTAACCATTCTGAAGATGCTCCCTGAGTTTCAGTTTTCAACAGTATAAATATCCAGTCCAGGGTTATTAATTCTTCTCTTCAGGAAATAATACAGAATTCACAGCAAATGAATGGTGAAAAAATAAATTTTTTGAGCAATCACCAACATTGCCTTTTGGTTATTCCATTTTAATTTTTATGCCTGGTTTTCTCAGAGATAACCCCTTTATACAACATAAATGTTTTTTAAAGCAGAAATGTTGGCTTTGAAACAAGCCACCATAAGTAATGGTTGGTTGATTAAAACAATGGGTTAATGTTCTGTTTCAAAACAAATCAAACACTGAGAAATGCTTCATATTAATGAAACAGATCCATGTAGGTAGAAGTTATCCAGAATTTGTACATATCTTCTTCCTTAATATAGAGAAGACTCTTTCTTTTTTTAACAGATACGGGGAAAAAGAGTTTTGCCTGGTTTTTAGCCTGTGAGGAAGGTTTACAATATTGCTTACATAGTAATAGCACTGGGCATTGTCTCTACTGACATATGTCACTTCTTCATGCTCCTAGTTTCTCAAAATAAAGGTTCTTACTCTGTACTCAACCCATTTTCTCTCTTCTCACTGGTGTTTCTTTCCAAATCTCAAAAGATGCTTTAGGGAGAATTTTCCCCCCAAAAAAATCAGTGTTCTGAGACAGACAAAGCACAACAGGCTCTGAAATGAACACACAGCTGTGTCCCCAGCTTTTCTGCTTTGCTCAGAAATAACAGCATCTCTGGTTTTAGAGAGGTAGATGGGGAGGGTACAGGGCCATACTGTAATCCCTCTGCTGGGATAAACTTATATTTAAATGGATTTTTTTTCCCAACGAAAGTGCATTAGGGGTGATAAAAGGATAAAGTTGGATGTGCAAAACCAGGGGCCGTAGCCAAGGACTGGTGAGGCAGAACATTGCAATTCTTGGGAGGCTGCTGTCTGTAGAAGCTGCTCTGCCACTTCTGCAGATTTTGCCATCAAAATCTCATCATGCTGTTGCCCTAGGCAACTTCTTGCTTTGCCTAAGGATATCCCTGGTGCCTAACAGCACACAAGCCAGATTTCAAACTGGCTCTGTTCCCATTTCTGACACCTCTGTTGCATCCCAGCATCAGCATCCCTTTGAAATTGTTCAGAAATTACTAGCAGTAAACCTTATAGTGGCTGGGTCTCTTCTGCCTAAAAAGTATGTCCTACTAAAGGTATTATTTTCTAGTGATTTAGTAAAATTGGGCTTCATTCCATCTGGTTAATTCATGTTAGCAGAATCAGACCTAAACTTCTTACTGTAATCAAAAAGGGATAGCAGGAGATGTGAGTGACAGTCTCTATAGTTTATAAGGTGAAAATGTTTTCAATTAAGTAGTATTTACATTAGGAAAATGTCACCAATTTCCTCCTGCCCTTTAGATTACTATTGTTTGTTGAAGGCAGTTTTTGCAAGACAGTGTAAAATGCATATTTGTTTGGATATATTTGTGCAATGTTGTGAGTCAGAAATGTTATGTCTTTGATACAGAAAGAACAAATTTTTGAGCAGAGAAAAAATGTAAAAAGAGCTTGAATCACATTATGCTCTCTTTTTTTTAACCTTCCGTTTTCTCTTGTGCCTACTCCTAAAGCAATTTTCTAAGTACTTTACTGTGTTTTAGAGAGGCAGTTACAATCTCCATCATGCAAATTGTCCAAGCAGTCATTTAAAAGCAACACTTTTTGTGCTTGTCAGACTGAAGGACAGAGAAAATGTGCAATTTTCCCATCCCATGGCTGATATTGAAAGGGGTGGGGAATTCACCCAACTGTTAAAATCTTAGCAGATTCCAACTGAGTCATTTCTCTTCTTTTTTATCTCCCTCTTTTAATTTTTTTTTTTAATACAGAACTCCTTCATTCAAGGTCTCTAACTATAACCATGATTGCTGTACTCCTGGTTAGCAAACAAACACAATTCTTGCAATGCAGAAGCTCATAGTTGTTACTGGTTCTGAATTCTAAAGGGGTTGAAAAGAAACTTATTTTCATCTTGTGTTTCCTGTCTTTCACTGATAACTCAGAGATGTTACTGTCAAAATTGTGTTGTAACTAGGGATAACTTTGCAGAGCTACACTGAGAAGGGGACCTTCAAAATAGACATGTATTATTCTGAAAACATTTTCTTTTTTGAGAGTCACCAAAAGAAAAATCTGGGGGATTTTTTTTTGAAACAGTGGCAAAACTTTATTATTGTTATCAAAAGAATACAGGTACCATTCTTGTGGGATAAATTGGTAATGGTGTTTTCCCTTTTTATTTTTTTTTTTTAATCTATGATACATTATTGCAAAGGTGAAGTGTGTGTACAGTGAATTCAATATTCCATCGTTTACTGGCACCCCCTCTGAAATAAAAGCCACATGGCAAACATAATTCCATGCTGACAAAACGTTTGTGCTAGCGTTCCCTTTTTCTGGCACGGGACTAGCAATGTAAGCTCAGGTACATCAGGGAGGTTCCTTGAGTGATTTGTTGCCTCACAACTGCGTGCTCTGGGATTTTCTGTTTCACAGGGCATCCTGGAGCCGCACACTGCAAAGGTACAGCTGCAATCCTGTCAGTGCAGCAAATTGAGCTTTAACCTGACTCTGTCTGGTATTAAACACAGAGTGGAAATCTCTAGAAGCAAAGGGTTTGACAAACACAAATTTTTCAGGCTGGACTGAACTTCCTGCAACAAAAGCTATGTGGATTCTGACAGTTTAACACTTACGGTTTTTTTCTGAGTGCAGTGTAGTGACACTGACATCTCTTTGTTCCTGCTAAAAGTCCTTATTGTCATCAATTTTCCCCCATCATATTGAATCCTAGGATTAGAATTCCACAGTCACTGGTTTAGTTACTCAAAAATTTTGATCCTTCTGTTTTTAACTTGAGCTTTTTGTAAAAATTTGGTCTGGGAGGTGAGTTTCTCACATCTGAAAGGAGATGGGAAAACGACATGGTGATTAATCTAATTATTACATGTCCAAAAGCAATATTGTGGAATGCCATAAAAGAGGCTGTTTGGAAGCTTGTGCTTAGAGAAAATATAATGTTTTTATTTCCTTGGTTTTAAATTTTCTTCTTGGAGACTTTAAATCAAGCTAGTCCACTTGCTAGAATTGATTTTTTTTTAATGCGGCATGAGGTATTTGTAACACATTTTAAAGAAGAAATTGAGTACGGTGACTGGAAGGATGAGATAGCAGTTCTGTCCTCACTTATTTGGTTATGGCAAAATTCCCAGAGCCCATTCCATACAGGTATTTATTGTACACAGCCTACAGAGTACAAATAGAAAACTGCAACTTAAGAAAAATGAGTGTCAGGAGCTTAGAAATGAAACTAAAGCTCCTGTTGGAAGGAAGATAAATCAAAAGAGCACTTTGATTTCTTCTATTTGAAAATAAAATAAAAATGACAATCAATAAACAAATGGCAATAGCTGTTGCTATGCTGAATAAGCAAGTGGAGAGCTACAAATATGAGGTAGATTTTCTGCTTATCTTCATTCTCAATTTATTGGACTACATGAAGTACTACAGAAAAAAGTGACCGAATTCAGTTTTTGACTATATGCCAAGCTATGTAGCAATACAAGTCTATTTACTAGTTGCCAATTTGCCTCATTCCTGAGCTGCAATACCCCAGTATTATTTCAGGTTTCCTACCCTCTTTGGGGCAGACACTTTTATTCCCATTTATGCAGCTATTTCTTGAGGTAGACTAGAGATAGGCAAAGTGTGATCAAGATACCAGATCCATATTAATTTGTTTCTTGACCAAAAATATAATTCCAAAGACAAGATTGTTATAAATAATTCTTTGAAGCATATCTTTGTATTTTGTGAGAGCTCCACCAAAACACAGCTGTGTAAAATATGCCTGGATATTTTCCCAAGGATACCACATATTAATCCATTACAGCAGCAAGAGGATCACACTGTGTGAGTTATTCAAGCTTTTTCTGAAGGCGAATGAGATTCAGCAATTTGGTAAAGTATGTCACAGTGGAAGTGCATTGCAAAGCCCACACATGGTAATACAGTGACTGGAAGGCAAACATTTCTTGTTTGCTGTAATACTATGTTATGCGTGAATGGAGTTGACTTGTGAAAAGCCTTATAATGAGTATTGGTATCTGGAGGTGGAGCAGAAAGCAAAACTATCTGAGATGAAGGAACTTGAATTAATTCAAGAGTATTTCTCCTTAGATGGGGAACAGATATAACTGTCAATATGTAAATAACTCAGATACTCTTTCACTTCTGTGTTAAGGTCAAAGCCTACATAAAATATGCTTAAAATTGCCTGAAATTTTAAAAATAATGGTAGATTATTTAAAACATTCGGCGTTTTGGTTTTTTCCCAGGATCAGTCTTTTTTCTTCCTTTTTCCTTCCTCCGCACATTTCCCCAATTCAATTCTTTGTTCTTCAGTACAGTGAAAATCTTAAAACTATGAATGTGAATCAAATTTTAACTGATTATTTAGACCTCTAATAACATCATGGCATTTATTTTCAACACCAACCAAAAAAAAAAAAAATCAAGAGAGCTCAGAAACTTGAGGACCAGTAATGTTTTTTTTTCCTTTCATATTTATTCAATTTCTGGTAATAAACTCTAGTTTACCAGAGATGTCATACACTGCCCCTTGAGGAGGAAGGAAAGGCAGAGACAATGTGTGATGAACTGACTGCAACCTCCATTCCCCACCCCCCTGCACTAACTAGGGGGGAAAAGGTAGAGAAAATCTGGAATGAAATTAAGCCTGGGAAGAAGGGGTGGGCAGAAGAGAAGGTGTTTCAAGATGTAGTTTTATTTCTCATTACCCTACACTGATTTGATTTGTAATAAATTAAATTAACTTCCCCAAGTCAAGTGTGTTTTGCCTGTGATGGTAATTGGTAGGTGATCTTTCCTTGTCCCTATCTCAACCCGTGAGCCTTTCATAAAATCTTCTCTCCCAGCTGAGTGATGGAGTGATAGAATGATTTTGGTGTGTAACCAGCCAGGTCAAGTCTCCAGACTAATTCGGACTGTCTTATGACTATACTTTTTTGCTCTCTAAGTTATAGTGACTGATGGTTTGGAGGTGTGGTACCAAAATTTTCCATGTCCCTAGCTATTTTGACTACCCACCATACCATGTTTCAGAGATAACTTTTATCTGGTTACCTATCCATATCTGGCCCTAGATTTTCATGACACTATTCAGGCATTCAGGGACTCTAAAAATGCAATGTTCTCTGTCTGTGTCTCTCCTAATGTAGTGAGATAATGGTTTATCTACCTTGCTGAATGCTGAAACAGAGACAGTTTTCTATTATACTTTCAAGACTTCTGGTGATAGCAAGCGATGAATAATGAAACAGTCTTTCCTTCAGTAATGGCTTTATATAACAAAATCACTTGATAAAGCAAAGAATTTCAGAAGGTGATGGGAGCTCTTAGATTTAAAACTAAAGCTTAAGACATGAATATCTCAAAGTACATAAATGCTTCATTGCTCTGACAGGGCAAAATGGCTAGTAATTAACTGCCTTAGTAGGATGCAGTATTGAAAGATGATTACATAAGCAGAAAGAGCCATTTGCAGGAAGTCTACACATTGTAATAACAGAATAAGGGTTTTTAACACGACGGTTGCTGGAGTGTTGTATTGGTTTGGCACGGCCTGGCTTTAGGTAACAGGGGAGCCACAGAGATGGCTCCTCCTGTGAGGAAGCTGCTGGAAGCTTCCCACCATGTCTGGCAGAGCCAATGGCTGATTGCTCTGAAGATGGACATGCTGCTGGGCCAATGAAAGGGGTTGGTAATGCCTCTGTGATGACATATTTAAGAAGAAAATCGAAGTCACAGGACTTTGGATTCTAGTCAGAGAAGAGGAGGCGGTGAGAACGTGTGAGGGAAAACAAGATGGCAACACCAAGGTCAGTGAAGAAGGACAGGGAAGAGGTGCTCCAGGTCCAGAGCCGAGATGCCTCTGCAGGCCGTGGTGCAGACCATGGTGAAGCAGCTGTGCCCCTGCAGCCCATGGGTCCACAGGGGATGCAGAGATCCACCCGCAGCCCGTGGGGGAGGTGCCCGTGCTGGAGCCAGTGCATGCCTGGAGGAGGCTGTGATCCAGTGGGAGACCCGGTGGAGAGAGGGCCCCTGCTTCCAGGCTGGAGCAGCCTGTCCTTGGGGGACTGCACCCCGAGGAAAGAGAGAGCCATGGCACAGCATTTTGGGAGGGCTGTGTGCCCGTGGGAGGGGCTCACACTGCAGCAGGGGCGGTGTGGCTGCTGCTCCTGAGATTGGACCCACGCCGGGGAAGTTCACGGAGAAGTGTCTCCCATGGGAGGGACCCCACNAGCTCAGTGATGAACTGACCAAACCCCCGGGGCCTGTCTCCCTGCGCTGTCAGTGGGAAGGAGGGAGGTGCGTGGGGGGGAGGTGTTCTAAGGGCTTATTTTACTTCTCATTATTCTCCTCTGATTCTGTTAGTAATAAACTTCTGTTTATTAATATTGTTTATAGTATTATCAATTCTGCTAGTAATTCACTTTTTAGCTTAAGTTGAGCCTGTTTCGCCCTTGAAGTGTTTCTCCCGGTCCTTATCTTGCTCATTAAGTGTTTGTTAATCTTTTTTTCCTTTTCCCTCCTCTGCCCAGCTGTGGCAGGGGAGGGTGAGCGAGTGGCTCTCGTAGGTGCCTGGTATTGGGCCAGTGTCAAATCACGACAAGTGTTAATAACAAAGATGAAAAGCTGTTGATTCTTCCAAGCATGCAAATCACTGAAAGTTTCACATATACATAGAAGTCAGAGAACTGTCTAAGAGAAACCTATTTCAGGTTTTTCTATAGAATTTGGGACTGCATTGAGTTTTTAGATGGCAAATAATACTCCAATTATGTTTCAAAAATGAAAAAAATCTTAATACTCTTGGAATATCTTTTAATGTGCTCTTCTCTGTTCTTTTCCCTTCTATTTCATTCTGTGAAGAAAAGAAGTGTTTTGAATGAAATTTTATGGAACTTCCAGAAAGCAAGTTTCAGCCTTGGAGCATACCCTGATGAATGATTCAAACACAAAATCAATCTGATACCTGCATTTGAATTGCTAATAATAACAAAATTTGCTGCTCATGCTGCCATTGCTGTTGCTCACTCTGCTAGTCCAGATGTCTGTTACCCATCCTTCTGCATGCAAACAAAATTGTTATCTTTTAGAAAGACTTTGTCAGCTTGTATTGCCATGGCTTTTAACATCCACAACCAATCTCACATCTGGAATAAACTCTGTTGAAGATAGTACGTTTTATACTAGGAATGATTCTGATTTGCAACATGAAGGCAGATTTTTTCACTATCTGCTTTAACATAAAGCTAGCTTGTGTTTTGTCTTTGTTTTAGACATTTTTCAGTACTTAAAAATGTAATGCCAAAGGTGGTATGAATCAATAAGACACTTTTAAGTTGTCTCTCTACCCCTACCCCCTATTTATGTAGTGATGCTCAGAATTGGAACCTCTCTCAGCAATAGCACCGTGCTCCACTGCTGTGACTCTGCTTTTTAAACTCTATCTTGGGTCTGTTTATCTACCTAAGATTTCTCTGACAGTGTCTGTCATTATGTTTCATATGGATTGTTTGAAAAATAAAGATTACACAATTTGAACTGCTGAATTGAACACACATAGGGTGTTAGAGTGGTAATAAAGGCAAATAACTGCAAAAGTATTTTCTCCAGAAATCTCACAGGACATTAACACCACTAGTTTTGTTAAGCCAAGAAAATGCTTTCAATTTTATTATTTTACTTGATGAAGGACAAACTACTGCTCAGTGGAGCTAAGTTACTCACCCAAGTCTTCACATTTCCATCAGTAGCATAGTCAAGGATACATTCTTTGTTCCATTGTCATTATTGAAAAACTAAACAGAACAAAGCAAAATCTTATTAATTTTAAAGGGATTAGGATTTAACATCAGAGTTTAGGACTTGTCCCCCTCTCTTTCAAACTGTCAGCTAAATGTACTAGTCACAACATGGTGGGATGTCTAAGTATTTTGTCAGACCTGCAAAGTAATTGTCTTGTCAAAAAGTTAAGAATACCTGTAGACTAAAAGAAAGTTCCATATTCAATGTCTCCTGAAAGTAACGGAACATTATGTAACTCCAAAAGCCTCCTCAGAGATCAAAGTTGTGCTGCTGCTTGTTGTCAGTTACATGTACACACCCTTGATATTATGGGTGAGACACCAATGCCTTCCACTGTGGTTACTTGGATGGACAATAAAGTGTCTTGAATTTCTGCTTTTTGGCTGAAGATAGGTCTCCTGTCTCTCTCTGTGACTGATGGGTACATTTCCAGTACAAGGACCAGATAGATGATCATGAGAACTATTCCTAGTGAAGGAAATGGTGTAATATAATATTCTTAAGTAAAAGAGAAACAAAAGGGTTCTTCCTCCCTGCATGCTGGCAACAAAGATGGGGAAACTAAGATCAGAACTGGTTTATGATTTATATCTTCTTAATTGTCCCTTAATTGTTAAAGGTAGTCTTGTAGTTTACTCTCCTTCAGAAAAAAATTGATGGATGTTTTGTTTTGATTTAGAGTCTTATTGCACAGTTGGGAATCTCTTGCATCACTGCAGGGATTCTCAGTGTATGGCTGGTGTGATTAGTGGAAAAGGGTTTGGCTATTGCAATGGATTGGACTCTGAATAGTCTGAACAACTTTCAAATATTGTACTTCAATCACTGAGTTTACTACAAGGAGAATACATGAATCAAAACCTCAGAGTTGAAGGCTTGTTCCCTTTTCTGCTTGTCAATCAAACCTCTTGAGGTGAGTTGTTGAGTCCACTGAATATTTGACATCAACACAAAATTGATACATGACATTGTCACTCACAAGAACTCTAGGACAACATAAACTTTCCACAGCGTAGCAAATCTCTATAATAATATTTTTATCTGTTGCTTTCTAATGTACCAGCTCTAGAGACCACTGTCAAAAATGAAAATAATATCAGATAATGTTTCTCAGAGTTACATAGTTGTAGCTTTCCTAGAAGTACCAAAGGATTTAAATAGCTTTGCTATATGACTAATCCATCCTACATAGTCTTCACCCTTCTCACATTCCTGGCCATTAAAAACATTTGATGGGACATCCGTTTATGTCCTTGTTACTTTGAATCTTGTTAGATTGTAAGTTGGCAGCCTGGTTAACAGTCTGTATGTGATTTTTCTTCTTTTCACAAAGAATATTTTACAGTCGTTAACACATTTTACCCAGCTCAGCTTAGGTTATATTTTTCTTTAGGAGAATGATGATTTTATTCACTTGGAGACAATTTCAGCATGTTTCATATCAAGTTACAGATAATACCTGTCATGCACGGATCTGATGATAGTGTTCTAAACACAGAAATGTTGTCAATACTTAGGGAATGGAGGCATTGGAAGGGCTGTGTCCTTATTTTAGAACAGTGCATTATGGAACACCCTACTATTGATACAAACAAGAGTTTTGGTTAGGGTAGGATCTGAAGGGTGGTTTTGATTCAGATTCATCTGTACTAACAAAAGTATAAGAATCCATGGTAAATTACTACTTTGGGAACTCAAAGTACATAACCATCATAACCTTCTGCACGTTGGCACATGCAGAAGATAGATGTTTTGAGAAGCAGGGGACAATATGTCCTGATGCTGTGCTTTTTTAACATACAAAAAATGTAATAAAACAAGCTTTCCTTTCCCCAGTACCCAAGACTGACTCCCCATTTATCAAAGAACAAATCCGGCAAAACAAACAATAGAATGTCAAAAAAGAGCTAGAACACCTTAAAATTCTTTACATTTCTATTATCAAGCAGTCATTGTTAGAAATAAAAATCATCTATCACAAAAATACTTTTTATAATCTCACTCAGTTGAAATGAGGTTACAGTTCATATTCAAGATGTTGATAGAACAGTCTAAATTTATCTACAGTGCCACTTCAAAAAGTAACTTGAAAGTGTTGGAATCAAGTGTTACCATGGCTCATTGCTTCTGGGGAGACCATGGCCTGATGCAATGAAGCAAATGTGGAAACTCCCACTGATGTAATTAAGGTTTGGATAATTCACTAAGAACAGAAGCCCAACCTAAATTCCCATCTTGAAGTAAGCCTTATTTCACATGAATTTATTTATTTTTTTATTAGTCAGTTTTGTATTAATTATATCTAATTCCTTAAATTAATAGCTTTTTGTTTACATGTCTATGAATTTAAAGAGGATTAATTATCAACCTGGGGACTTACATAGAAACAGAGGTCAGGTGTCATCTCAAACTGCTCATTACATTTTCTCTTTTTATTGTAATTTAGTAAGTAATAGGCTAAATTTGAAAAATCTTAGACTACATTTCCAGTTTAAATGCTGAATACTTATCTACATTATCATCCTACTAAATTTTTGAAAATTGGCTTTGTTTTGAAATACATGCTGCTTTACAGCTTGTGACAAGAAGAAAACTACTTCCTCATGACTTTTGAGGAGCAAAACCAAAGATGGAGCTGCATAAATGTCAAATACAGTTATAAAACTTGGTGATGTTGGACTCTTTTTTGTTTGCTACCCAAATTTCTGTTGAGGGATCAGTTTGGAAAAAAAATATAAGTAATTAGTTATTTTTTTTAAAGAGACTATTGCTTTAAAAATACCTTCTGTATTAAGACTTTTTGCTGAAGGGTGGGTTTTTATGGGTATGTGTTTCATGATCTATGTTTCCTAAGTTCTTTGACTGGAGGTATTGTATCATTACATACCCATAATGTGGAGATCGAAGCTCAATGTCAGATTGTCATCCATAAGAGAGTAGAGAAATTTTCTCAAGATAACCTTGCATTTTTTTCAGGTTCTGTCTGGCAGTGATTGGTGAGTTCAGGAACATATGGTGCTGGATGTACACATATTATGCAGCTGATCTGCAGGTACACAGCAAGTCCAACACCTGAAAGCTATTCTGCTCTTGTAGAGTGACTTTATGCTACATGCACTGTGAAATCAGATATACCAGAGCTGTTCTGCCCAAGCCTTTGCACTCCCCAGTAGGCTTGTAAAGCTGCACTGTGCAAATGTAGAATTCTCCTGTTTTGCAAATATGACACAGATATGTGGTTACATAGGAATTCTTCAGAAAATTCTCCAGAAAATCTGGTCATTGAACTTAAAACTTTTGACTATTTTTACTGTCCATAATCATTGGACTACCAAGGATATGAGTTTCCTGAGGAATGATGTGTGCACACTTAAAATGTGAGATTAAATATTTCTGTATGGAGAATAATATTTTTCACCTAACTTGCTAAAATACAGAGTAAACTTAACATTTTAATTTTTGTACTTGTTTTCTGCCATGAAATTGTACAGATGCAACACTGCTAATTTAGTACTGTTCTTTTCCAGTGTCTCTTCTATTTGAAGTAAAAGTTGTCATTTAGGACATAAACTGTGGTATTCTTCGAATATGAACATTAACACGAGGTATTCAAACTTACTTTCAGTTAAGAGATAAATGTGTTTTGAATTTAGTTTCTTGGGCTGTTTCACTAAGCCGTTGTACCATTTACCTCCCTTCATAGGAACAAATATTTCTTTAAAACAAGCCCTTTCTGTTAAATGTCTATGGCAGTCTGCTTGGCAGCTGTAGACACAATTTGGGTCACTGTGTTGGAATTTGAGTATATATGTGTATACTCTGTGCCACCTCTGACACTATTATGTCATGAATTGAATGCACAAGTGAATAGATGATGATGGTGATTTATTCTGATAAAAGAGACAGAATGACCTGAAGGTAATTCTTTACACTAAGGATACAATATATAATTAAGAACATTTATGAGCTTAGGACCTTTTCTTACACTGCTTTCTGTATTTTCTCAAAACTCTACCCCTAATGACCTCTCTCTTAATTGAAAAAATGGAAAGTCCCTGTAGATGTTGGTTGAACTAACTCACCAGTGCAGAAGACATACAGATAGCATATAGCAGAGAGAGAATGGAATTACTGCGAGATAGTCTCAGCTGGCATAAATCAGTGGTGCTGCGATGATTTAAGCCATCAGAGAAGATGGACCAATATTACCTTTATATTTCCTAAGGAACACCCAAATATAAGTACAACTCAAAAATTCTTGTTTAGAAGTTTATAAAACTTAAATACAGCATGCCATAGGTAATGAGGGCTGTAAACAACTGGTGAAGAAAGAAAGATTTTTGAGAAGGTAGAGCTAAGAGCACATTGTCTCAGTTCACGTGTAGCCACTGACATTACCTGATCTAATGAAGCAACACTGAGGTTGAGCTAGATGATCTTTAAAAGATTCCTTTCAACACAAACTACTCTATGATTCTATAGGTTGAGAAGATTGAGGATGGTAAGACCCATACCTGAGTTTCTTTGGAGTTTCAGAATAGATGTAGTTGTACAAATATAATTTCTGTTCTCACTAATCACAGTATTTAATTTAGTTTCTTGCCCACACCATGTTTGAGCTGCTTTTAATAACTCAGTAACCAGATCTCTGATATTTTGAGGTTTTGATTCCATCAAATTTAGATTTCTCTAGTACTATCCTAGGAATAATAATTTAAAAAAAAAATCAAAGTAAGATGAAAATGAAACTTGTTTTCTTGAAAGTAAATCGTTAGAAGGAAACTTAAACACAACATCAAGGGTTTAAATTTCTTCTCTGTGTCTAACACAAAGAGATTATAAATGTGTGAACAATTTTTAATTCATCAGGATGAAAGGATTTTTAAGTTTAAGAAAGATACAGATACAATGCAGATTTCCTTCTTTTGCCTTTTACAATTTATCACTGAAGTTGTGTGAACTGCTCTGGGGTGAAAGGACTGAATGGAGTTCATTTAGGGCCACATTTGATGAAAGGCAGAAGATTGTGATCAGGAGCATATGGGATTGGAGTTGGAGGAGAGGTTGACATTTTTATGGAATAATGATGATTAGCAAATCTGGGCTTTTCAAAATTGTCTATGAACTGTTCTGAAGCTAAGACTTCTTGGTGTTCACAGATTTATAATCTATGGACAGAAAAAAAGCAGAAACTTTCATTGCTAAGGTATCTTATTTCAAGAAATCTTTACCATACAGTTGTAAAATGTGCACATCCTGTGAGCAGAAGTGAAACAGGTTTCTAAGTCATTTTTATTCTTTATGCTGTTCCTTAAAGAACCTGAAGGCTCAAGAGGTCATATATTGGAAGAACTAGTAACTGCAATAGCAAAAGAATATCTATAACTTAGACTCCTTTGCATTTGTTCTTGTTTGTTACCAAAATCTTAATGCCTATTTGTAGTAGGAATGAAATAAATGTACCCCTAGGCCACATATTCTTGGAATCCAGTTCTTTCAGTCTGGACCATTCCACTGTGTGAACCAAAGATATGTGAAGAGAACTGTGAGACTTGCTTTGAAAGTGTGCTCCTGAGAACACTGATATAGACGCACTGCCTCTTGAAATCTACCTATGCAGGCAGATATTGCACCTCCTCAAAGAGAGAAATATGAGGGATAACTGAGAGGAAAGGTGGCAATAAAACTGTGATGACTAGCATAAAAGGAAAACAAATCACAGCAATATAGTTTGGAATCTAATAGGATCATGATAAAGAGATTGTACATCAGAAAAAAATTGATTTATTTTTTTAAATAAATTTAGAAGTGCAAATACACACATGCATATATATATGTGTAACTGCTTCATTGTCAGACAAATACTTTGCCTCAGATTTGTTCACTGCATAACCTAGGAAGAAATTCCTCTTTGGTACATCCTTTGGTAATTTCTCTTTTCCTACTCTTTTCTACAGGGTCTCTGTCACACAATCACTTTGCTGTGTTCCCATTAGATTCCAAGTTACATTATTGTAATTTCTTTCAGATCCAGCTGTGTCTTGTGATTTAAAGTCATTCAGCATCTGGATCTGAAATATTCTCCAATCCATATCTGCTTATTATATTCTTAAATAGTCTGACTTTAAACCAGCAAAATCCATACTGGGAGAATTGCTGAAGAGGTGATGGGGTGGGGTTTTTTTGGGGGAGGTGTGGGGGGTGTTGGTTAGTGACTTTTTAGACAGTAGTTTGCAACACATTCCAAGAACAAGGTTTTGAGTGTTTATTGCTGTTCTAGTCAGTTCTCAGGAGAATATGCTGGCATTGGTTTCAACTAGCAGTGTCAGTATTTCTGAGTTTATGACAAAATTCCATATAAGCCTCTCCTTTCCCTCTGCTTTGTTCTTATCCCATTTCCAAAGGATAATCTTATAGGAGAACCTTAGAGACTGAATCATTGTTCAGCATGTAAAACACAAAGCAAAGCAATGAAGATAATGAATGTATTTGGACAGGATATGCCAGTTCAAAAGGTCTCAATTCTTTATGCCAGCTTCCCACACATTGTCATACAGTGTTATGCAGCTATTTTTCAGGTGATTTGGTTCACCTTCTTTGGTATTACTGCAGTGCTACCATGTCAATTGCAATACTTATTTAATACTACTACTTACCAGTTTTGATATTTTTTTATCATTCTATGAACCAAAGAATTTTACAGTAACTTGCATAGGAGTTCTTGCATTCTGTCTCCAGTTTGAAATGCTGAACACATCTAAGAAGGATATTTAATGTTACCATCTAAATGAGAGTTCAACCATGTAACATCGCCATTTTGGTCATTTTCTTTGAACGTTACATCCTTATTTACAAGGAAATACCTGAGCGTTTTCCAAAACATCTCTTTCACTATTCTAGCATTCTAATTTTTTCACCAACACTCTGAAACATTGCTATTGACATCTGGCAGGAAAAGGGAGATGAAACACACTGAGGAAATTCTATATTTATGCTAGTGATATTAAAGAACCAATTTGTGCTTTCATTTTGTATGATGACTTTTCTTTGGCAAAACATTAAAAGTTATGGGGTATCACTGAAAAAGATGGTCTTTGGCAGCCTGAAGTCTGGTGTAATGTTTACTATGTCTGAGTTAGATACTTGAGAGCAGTTTTTTTACAATGATTTAGCTGTATCCCTTGTACTTGAGGTTTTTTTCCTTCCATTGTCCTAAATAGGCAAGAAAGTGATATTGTACACATTTTAAAAGCAAGAGGCAAAGGGGCAGGATGTGTATGGACTACAAAGGATTTAGGTACTCAAGGTGTGACGTATCAGTGTACAGTCTCTTTATAGCTGTCTGAATATAATCCATTGGCTGGGCTCCCTGTACAGATAGACAAAATGTTGGAAAATTTAGAAGTCTGGGTGCTAAAAGGCAACAAATTAAAACCAGCAAATAGGAAATATGAGACAAGGCTTTGGATAAATATAGCCTCCATTCCTGTTTGCGCTAAATCCTTTCCTTCTAACACTGTTCAAGTATGTCTTGAAACACAGAGTCAGAAGAAATAGCAGAAGTACCTTTTTCTAGAGTGTTTCTACAGCAGTCTAGGACATTGTTTTTCCTGTATTTGTCAATTATTCTCATAGCGAGGAAATTCACGTTCCTAAGTCTCCCAATATCAAATACTTTTTTTGACACAATTGTAGGGGACCTTATTATCTCCATAAAGATGCCTAAAATAGTAGCAGTCATTCCCAAATTCTCTTGTCCTAACAGATACATTTGCATTAATTATAAAAGGACTTGGATTTCTAACTTAGTTTCCTGTGACCTAGTTGATCTACCTTCAGAGCCATCCTTTCTTTACACTGTTAAAAAAAAAAAGAAAAACTGTATGCTAAATACTAAGGAATAAAATTCCTTACAACCTATTTTATTGCAAAGATTTTATAATATATGTTCCTTTATAAACACTGCTTCTCTTTCCTGGTTACTGCCTTTTTTATCCTTGTACTGAATCTTGACAGTTTCGGTTTTGTTCTTTAGACTGATCACGACTGCACTAAACAGTACAATCAACCCTCCTTATCATTTCTGGAAGCTAAAGAGACAGCAAATATGGACAACTGAGCAGAGTCATAGAAATGCAGAATAAAATCAGCTTCAGTATAAAGGTTGTAATAAGGCACTGATGCCTTCCCTATCTGTCATTGCAGTCCATCCTTGTCATTTGCTTATCAGACAATAGTTAATGCCTTTCACCCTGCCATATGAGTACAGTTTTAAGTCAACTTGCCACTACCAATTTTTTATTTCTCTGATATTCTGTAACTGTGTTCTCTCAGTCTTACTATTAAAAGTAATGTTGTGTGTGGGGGTCAACACTGGTGCACATTGTATGTCAGCAGACTGGAGTTCAAAAATGGCTCTGCCACTCAGAACTTTAGTGTGTCATTGCCATTTGTTTTCTTTACCTTAATTTGCTTATCTAATGGGTTCAAATTTGCTACATTAGTGAAAAAATAGCATTATTTATTATCTGTGATATTGGGACAAGAGATGTGTGCAAAGTATTTACCTTCCTTGAGTTAAAAATTGCTATGTATATATAAACAGTGGTAGTGGCTTTCTACCTAGTACTACTTTATGGACCCTAAAGTTCAAGAGCACACAGTCAGAGCTTTCTGCAGGCACACAGGGTAAGTGAAAGAAAAACTGTTAATTATAAATAGCAAACAGTGTTTTAAATTGACACTTTATATCACTCCTGTTGTTCTGATACTTACGATGTTAAGTGAACAGAAACTTTGATAAGATTGATGTGTGTAAGCCACAAATCTTCCTCCTTTGGTACCTCAAACTGGACATTAAATTTTTATCAAATCTTAAAAAGAATGATGGACTAGGAATTTAGCTGCTGAGATAAAGAAAATTAAAAATTTAATAAAATACATACACATATAGAAACAGTAAATTTAAAATATTATGGATTACAATATCTATGGAAAATTAATTTCAAATATTCATTTACAACCTATGCTAACAGATTGCATAACCATGTTTTGTGACATGTATATGCATTTACAGACTTCTTACTTTGAATGCCAATTTTGAATGAAACATTTATGGAATGATTTATAATAAGCTTTTGGGGAGCAGCTTGTTCTGAGACAATGTGCAGGCAGAAAAGAAGGTGGGAAATGGATTAATAGATTTACTTCTATTGTTTTTTCCAAATCTAGTCATTGTAACTGCCCTAATGGCATTTAACAACACAGGAAGTACCTTCTTACTGCTTGTGAATACCAGCTTATGTTTCACTTTCTTCCAATCCAACTTGAAGAAACTTTCAGGAATGCCTCTCTCCAAAAAAACCCCAAAATCTCTGTTTTTCTAAGGATGATTTACCGTCTGTTCTCAGATAGAGCTTAGGAAGAGCTATATTATTTCTATATATTTAACAGCCTGACCTTTTCAGATTAAAGTCAGAGGTACTGGCATAAATTCTTGACAGCATAGAGAAGAAAAGATATCAGTAGTCCAGAGGCAACATTGCATGTACGTGCTTTCCAGTACCATGCACAATCAGACATGTGAGGAATGTATAGAAAAAAATGGAAATGTTTCCTATTTATCCTAAAGGAACACAGAGTCTGGCTTTTGCTTTTTAAAAAGAAAGATGTTAAGATCTTAAAAGACAAGAATATGGGAAAAACTTCATCAAAGGGAGACAAACCTTGCTTGTTTGCGATATTCAAAAATGTGAAGTAAGTAAAAAGAATACTGCTTCACCCAGCCAAGAAAGAACAAAATGATTCTGCATGTAGTTTTAAAACAGATGTAAAAACTGACATCTTTAAAAAAGGGGGAAAATCCTAGCAATAACCTACTCTCTTTACTATCCATTGCACTGTAAAGAAGGAATGTGAATTACTTTTTTTTCTTTTCAATAGCAGGAAAGCCCTAATTTCATCTACACTGAAAATATGCCCAGACCACAAGTATTTGAAAGCAAGGGAACACCTGCAAGTCAAGCAAGAATGAAATGGAGATGGCCAAAGCCTGTAATTTTCTTTAGTTGGTTCTTTGCTGTGAAATGCATCAGGGGTATTATCAGATCATTCACTGACATGAAAAAGAGGTACTCACAGATTTCCCTGTCACAAACAGAGTTTCTGATCCGAAATCTACTGTGGCCAAGGGAAAGATTATCACTTACTTCAGTGGCCAACTATTTGAGGTCTAACATGTTGTTAAACTTAGTACAGTAACATCAATACAATCAATCAAAAAAATTTAAACTCTTACTTTTATATAAATAAATATAAATTGGTGTAAATTTTGATGCATTTGCACCTTCCTTTTCTATTTCATGACAAGTTTTAAGCACCACTTTTTTTCTAATTCAGTTCCTTTAGACCTATTATCAAAATTACTACTGTCAGGAAATTAATTTGTTTTTAATATAAAACACCAACTGCTTTTCACTTTAAATTTCTGGTTTTTTTCTTTTTATATTTGCATTCATTTAGAAATTATTGCATTCAGTGTGACAATACAAATTTCATATATTTTCCAGTTTTAAGTGAAAACTGTGGGTTTTAATGACTTCTGATTTGGAAAAAACAACAGACTTTGATCAATCTGCCTCTGTTTTACCATGGCTGAAAATACTCTGTCCAGGTTTAATGATGTTGACTTGCTAAGAATATATTAATAGCAATATAAGTGCAATATTTCTATATCTCTCTAAAGCTGAATAAATTAAACACAGGGAAAGTTGTTTGTCTGCTATTGTTATGTATAGTCAAAATTTATGCTGCATGTGGCTCAATTTTCAACCTGCCTAACACTACGTATGGGACACAAGCACATGATTTACTCATGCTGGGAGATTCCATCAGAACAGTCATGAGTGGCCATGAACTTTCCAGTAAATTCCATAAATTAGCCTTTTAAACATGTTATGGACCTTCATCTCTTTCTCACTTTGTACTTGTAAATTTGGAGGAACCTTATCTTAAATTTATCATGTAGTGAGATATATCTCAGCATTTTTTTTTTTTTTTACTTTATAAGTATTGCTGGAATTTGGGAAAATTAATTTTATAAGTTGGGCTAGAAAGAGAAAATAAATTGGATATCCGGAAAGTCACTTTAGCCTGAAAAACCTGTTCTTGCTAGGTGTCTGCTACAGTTAGTGTAGGGAAAAATGTCCCATGCTTTGAGGAATATTCAGAATATCTGAGTTCATGTTGTAAAATATCTTGTGAAACAGCTTCTCTGTTTCTGTTGAAAAATAAAGGAGTTAGCATCCCACAGCTACAGCTGCCCTTCCTAAATGCCTAAATACTCTTATAGCTGGTTTGCCAGGATGTTATATTGGAAATGTCAAGCTAAGGCCCAAATTGCCTTCAACAAAGTCATATTTCCTCTCCAGAAGTTAATTTTAAAAACCATTCTGAAAATCAGAACTCATATATTCTACTTTTTTTTTTAATTTATGTTCAGAAGGAAAATATATTTTTAAACTTTTCTCAGTTTTCATCTGTATCTGAGTATCTACGTGACCAAATGGGAAGATTACAAATCGAGATCACAAATCAAGTAGCTGAATGACTTTACACTAGAAAATCACCAAGCATTCTCTAAGATTGTTATCCCACCCCTCCCTCCTCTTGAGGTGGGGAAACTTGGAAGTCTTGAAAAAACTTTGCCATTTGTCACCAAATAGCCACACCTAAACTGCATTATGTAGATATTCACCAAAACTGCAACATGAGCCCATCTTGGGTGAAACCTGATCACTGTACCCCTTTTTTCTACCAGTACACCTGATTCCCACATCAAACATTTTATGCAAATTTTCTGACTTAGATTTTCTTATAATAGTGATGAATAGAACTCAGTAATAATAAAGTCCAGGCTGCTGTGGTATTTATTCCCAATAAGAAAGGCACAGGTTGCTGCTAGTAAGTCCCAATTTGACAGGACTGAGAAGAAATGGTGAATTTGGAAGCATGTCACAGAGCCTTTTTGGCCCTAACAATTATTTATTTTTCTTTATTACATTCTTCAGCCTAGAAAGCATTCAAAAGGGACAAATAACAACACACACACACACACACACACGCACACACACACACACATACAGAAACAGACTGGGGTTCCATCAAAGAGGAAAGGTACAAATTAACTAAGCAGGAGCAATTTGAAATGTTTTAATATGAAAATTCCAGAAGGATGTAAACTTGATAGACTCCTGGTGAGATAGAGAAATAAGATTGAGTTGAAAGTTTACAGTACCAAACATCATTAGAAAAAAGCTTTGCAATTTTAGTGATGCAATTCAAGAAGAATATGCTTAGGCAAACACATGACAGATATTGAAGGTGACAGCTTTTGCCACGTATCTGTGATTTACCTTTGTCAGAAGTGTGATTAATTCCAGCCCCTCCACTACCACATCTACACTGATACAGTTTGCAGCTTTGAAAACTGGAAATCTGGAAGAACTGACTGCAGGGATTTATGAGGTATTTTATTTCTCAGAGTAATTAGTGCTCTTGGAAAAACTAATCTTTAGTGAATCCCATGTGGAGTGGTCTTTTTTAGGCTGAAATAGTGCCTTCATTGATATTCTAGTAGCACAGAAAATTTATCTATTTACTTATTTACTCTAGTCAAAATTACTTTTTGTTGTTAATTTTCATGGCTTACTGAAGGCTTCTCTAATGGAGAAAAGTGTGGAAGGGGATCTTTCAGCAGTGAAAGTATAATCATTTTTTGTCCATAAGGACTGACTGATAATGGGTGATTATTTCTCCATTGCAACATAGCATTTCTTCCCCCTTTTTTGTTTTTCTGAGTGTCTGCTGACATGGAAACATATGAAATGCCTATATGTGAAAAATAGGCACTTTTATGTATTTCTGTGGCTTTCAGTCATGATCATGTTCCTCATGTGCAGCTCCAGAGATGCAGATGGGTGCCATGCAGACTGCAGCAAGGGGCACAGGCTATCCTGCTCATTTCATCCTGCTCAGCAGCAGTTACAACCTCCCAAAGCGTTTTCAGGTCATTGTCAACTGCATTACAGGCATTTTCTTAAAGGGAGTTTTTAATCTGTATTACTATAACTCTTATAATGCTTGAGGGTAATGCCTAGAAATAATATTCCTAACCGTTAAGGATTAGTTTCATTTTTGTAATGAATAGACTTAACAATGGCATTAAAAAGAGTGTTAAAACACTCTTTTTAAGTATGAGGATTACATAGACAAATATAATCTCTGTGCTGAATGATTTGGTGATTACTGTGCTGGTAAAAGAGCACCTTAGATCCTAACATCCACATTTTATTTCCTATACTGCTTTCCTAGGTCACGTTGCATGGTTTCATAATGCTCCTGCTGTGAGAGTTTTGACACTGAGAAGCCATGTGTGGGAAGTGTGCTTGTCAGAGAGACACACTTTGAGATGCTCTTTATTTGAAACCCACCTGCCTTGTCGTGTGTTTGGTATAGACCCATGCTGTTTTGAAGAGGCAAGAAAGGAATCTTTGTTATCTGTCTACTGTTATGCTTCAAGACTGTGCTTCTTTAGATGAAACTGCAGTTGTGCTAAGAAGATTACATCTGTGCTGAATTCAGTTCTGTCCTCTAAGAAGAGTTTACAGAACGAACAAGGGTGATAAAATTCATAGAGCTGGGAAGCTATTTCTCAGTTTATCAGATTTCTTATAATCTGAATGATATGAAAATCACACTAATCTCTCTTGTGATAACCCAATCCATCTTGTACCACTGCCTGAAGTACACATGTATCTAGATAATTATATGATACAGAGAACACTGGAAGTTTTTGTTAGCTGAACTGGAACTTGAAAAAGTGCAGAACTGGAGCTTGCTGAAAAGCAATCACTAATTTGCTAGGAAATATGATTTATTCCAGCAATTAGTGGTGTTTTCAGAATTGTCATCAAATTCCATGTTTTGTCTGATCAGAACGGGTGATGGTAAGAGCATAAAGACTGTTCAGTCTTCAAGGACTCATTGCTTTCTGCAGAAGAGTTTTCTGGTTGGGACATAAGCATTGTAATGTAGCCCTGAGTGGATTCCATGATGTTCCTCCAAAGTTCACTAGTCCAGATGTAAAGTATATTGATTGCATGTAGAAAAAGCCTAAAACCTTGCCCTATTAGCGTCATCCCTTTCTCAAATATGTTAACAGTGCCAGCGCCAGAGATTTTTCACAGTGTTTGTGTCTAGTATTTGAGGTATATTAAACATGCACACTCATACATGCACACATGTATGTATTTGACTCCAATCACAGTTTTGCAGACTAAAGCAGCAGTAGCAGGCCGTGGGGACTAGATGAAACATATAAAGTTTGAAGCAGAATTTTCCTCTCTCTTCTCTAGGCAGGTGTGAGTCATGACACAAACAGGAATAAAATACCCTCCCATGAGAATCAAATGCCATGCTTTTTATCCTCAGGTGGTATAAATAGCATAAATCAATATAGTAGAGCCAATTTACATAAATTTCTACACAGAATTTGGCTAAATGACAGCTCATAAGGATATGATAACATTCTGCAAGTATTTGTAGGCCATAAACACTAAGCAGGGGGACAAATGATTTAGGGTGGCATAAGGAGATGTAATTAGGAGCAATGGGAGGAAATTAAGGGAGGACAAAATTAGGCTGAATATCAGAAACAATTTTCTGACAGTCAGATGTATTAGACTCTGGAAAATAAGTCTCCCAATGGACATTCCATTGCTCAAGATGTTTAGACTGGACAAAGTACTAATGCATATCCAACAGGGACTAATTTTGCAATGTATGGTGTGTAGACGAGAAACCAGAGACATTTAATGGGCTAAAAAGAATTCTGCACTAAGAAAAACAAACAAATAAATCTTTTCTTTTATCACTTTCAACAAATGCTGTAATATTTCTGTATCTTTTACATATGTGGATTTATACATGGAAACATACATAGAGAAACATTATTTTTCTTTTTTTGCGTGAAAATTGAGAAGTTTTTAAAAGTATAACTTCAGTTTAATGGCAAATTTCACAATGGCAAATTGCTTGTTCTCTGCTATCTATCAAATTCGGAAGTGCTACATTTTCTGCTATTTAATTTTTCTTTTAACACAGGAAAAAATCCCATATATTTAATTTTTTTATTATACAAAAGTTTCATTCTTTTGTGTGTTGTAGAACTGGATATCCTTCTGGAACTGTATTTTTGTAGAAGTTGATTGTGGTATAATCTTTATGATGAAAATACTCAGAAAAATGTTCTCAAATCATTAAAACATCTAATTTTAATAATTTTACAATAAATGGCTAAGATATGTTACTGTTTTTTCTGCATCTAGTTGGCTTTAATCACTGGCAGAAATGTTTCCAAACTAATGTTTGCAAGACTGATTACAGGAAACACATTTCAAAACTCTATATCTTTACATTTTTTAGACAAATCAGAGATAAATATTGGGATATATCTCATTTTACCATGGATGATGTCATCTAAGTAAATGGAATGTGCTCTCAAAGTTATTAGGTTACACATCATTCCATGAAATGCAAATATGAAGTAAGCTCTGGAATCCCAGCGTATTTGGCTGCTGAGTATCTAGAAGG
>VZTI01005483.1:267143-423409 GCA_013397865.1 Struthidea cinerea
AAAAAAAAATGCAAAACAGCTACATCTAACAAAGAAATCCACAAGATTTTCAGTAAGTAAACAACTCCAGGACCCACATATACAGCTTGGTTTTCTGAGCACTGTATTGATGCAAGGGACAGAAGAGAGGCAGATTCATGATTGAGTTCACCAAAGAGAAAAAAAAATTCCTGAGTTGGAAAGGTATAAAACTATAAAATAATGATGATGATGATGATGATGATGATAATACTAATATATATTTTGGAAGCACTTTGGTAACAAATAGCTCTTTTTTATTGAGGAGCATGTATAACCCCTGCACTTCAGAAGTTGTCAGGTTTTTTATTGTCTACTTGTTTCCTCAGTTTCCTCACCTGTTTGGCAAATTCCATTATACATATTCAGATGCTTAATATAGCTGAAAGTTATAAATTTTCTTATCCTCTTTTTTCAGCATTCCTCCAAACATAAAGTGGGCCCGTATAACTGGCATGACAGTTCAAAGGGAAATACAGAGAACAAAGAGACTTTTTAGCCACTTGTTCTGTCTACTACTGCTTTAGTTTTTCTGCAAAGAAAAATGTCCGGGGAAAACTGCGTTGCAACATGGCCAGATGACCCGTCTCTGTTTTGGAAAACACTTTCATAATTGTAAAGAAAAAATCACTTCACCAGGAGTTGTGTGAGAAATACAATCTTGAGCACCTCTCAAAACAAAAAAAAAAGAAAACAAAATGAACAAACCCCAAGAAAAAAGCCCATTGCAGTTTTGAATTACAAGAGGATAAGTAGCTTCAACATGCTAAAACTGCAGTATACTCAAAAGCATGGTTTACAGTATAAAAAGATCAGTTCACACTGTCACAGTCCCAATTTCACCAAAATCCACCATTGCTAAAGTATCTGCATAACGGTAGGAAAAGTGCAGTTGGAAATTTACATAGCTATCAGTCTAAATCCCTGAGATTCCGACGCAAAAACCAGCTAACTTCCAAAGGAAATGAAATTGATGTTTAACACTTTTAAACTGCATTTTGATAACACTGTGGAGAGTTTACATATTTGAGGTTTTTGCCTGAGTGACTTTAAGTGTTCAAGTTGTCATTACTATGCAGTAATAGTAACAAAAAACATTGTGCCTCAAGTATTGTAACGTAAGGAATCTGGTTTTATACCATGGGAATGATAGACACTCTTGGTTATATTAACACTAATTCTCAAGTGATGACAACTTCAAGTTTATATCTTGCAATCTTTATTTAGGTAAGTCAAAGTATGCTGAGAAAAGAGAGAATCACACCAATACATTTATTTTATTATTTTAACACCACTTAGGGTTGAAAGCTCTGTGATTTTTTTTACAATATAATTGCTTTCCTAGGTAGAAACACTATTTATTTACCTTCAGGGGACACTCAATACCGAGTGGATAAAATATATTGGATTTAACTGGAAACCAGATAGAGAAACATGTTTTTCACTAGTGCGCCATATCATAAGTTATTGTGTCTTACAGGTGTTAAAGTTTTCTCTAGATTTTATTCTATCAGAAAAAAAAAAAAATTATTGCTTTACTCTCTTTAGAGCTTACTGTATGTCAACAAAAGAGTAAAAAATTTAAATATATTTCTTGGATAAGAATGTGATACAGAACCATTTATACTGTTTGTGCAGCCAATTGTGATATGGCTAAAACTAGTTGTGACAGACCACGTGACCTGTCTTCAACTCCCTGTGCTGGGAATTTTATGTTAAAAAGACCATAGTCCTTTGAAGATATCAGGTTGTTTACACAGACACTTCTCAAAATTTGACTTCTGGGTATTGCGTTTGTTTCTCTTCCTTTGCTGGAATTACCTCAGAAAATTAAGATAATTTAAAAAATAAATCTATTTTAAAACAATAAAGGATACTTTTAAAGAGAATAATATTTTTTGCTTATTGTCATGCTAAACTTAAACTTTTATTTTTAAAAAATTGTTGCTTGTAATTTACTAATTAAAACACTTCAAAGCAGATTGAAATCGTATAAGAGCTAACTTTTGATTTGATTGCTGTAAGTATATAACTTAAACATTTGACAGCTCATGAGAAAGGCTTGAATGACAGCTAGTAAACAGTACAGAGTCACTGTATTCAGAACCCACACAGGGGGTAACTCCATAATATGATATCATCATGGCTGATGCAATGCAACCTGATGAAGCAAAAACAACTTTGTGATTATCTTTGTTCCAGAGGAGATTGATACCCATTCTTTAATTTCATTTCTGATCTTTTTCAGACCTCTCAGAATTCAGGAGCTCTATTTACACAAGAGGAGATGTAACAGAAGAGCACTTTGTGGTGATAGCACATAATGCCTTTAAAGTTGGTAAGATTCTCTTAACCTTGGTAGCTGTAGGCTGATGATGACCTTCTGTTGTCCTAAGAGGGATCTCATAGCCATATGTGTGATTATGGCATTAAGGACTGGTGTGTGCTGTTGATTTCCATTTCTATGACTGGATCTCCTGGATCTCCTGACCATACTCCAAAACGTGTTCACCCTAGAGGTAAAGTGGACAAAATTTCTTCACCCTGAAAAAATCTGTTCTTAACTTAAACGTGCTTGCCTCAGGTCATTTAAAGTTAATATACCAGTAAAGACAGCAATTTTAATTGCTCCAGCTGAGCTATGGGCTCTCTTTGAACCAAAACTGGTGGAGCAAGTAAACTGCTTTGCAGACATCCATCACATTGCGTACTGTCATTTGTTGTACAGAGTCATTGCAGGTGTTGGAAAGTTTTAAGGGCTTAACCCAACCAAAGATTGAGATAACTTGTCTGCCTGCTGCATTAGACTGATTTTATTTACTTGGGTTAGTGAAGCTGGGTTAGGAAAACACTCTTTTTCCTGCAGACATGCCCTTTCTCTGTTTTCCTAAGTGAAGAATTTTCAAAGGTTTCTGGAGTTCAGAAAAGAGTTTGAATGTGCAAACAACAAAATCTTTTGAAGAACACAGTGAAAAATAAATCCCCGCAGCTGCCGCCGTGCAGGATGTTCTGAATCTAATGAGTCTGAATAAGTTAGCTCTTGAAAAGCTGCAGTCTATCATGCAGCTTTTCAGGCCCACTTGGTGACCGACATTTTGGCAGGACTTGAGCTGTGATTCAGTGACAGAACCAACTGACAGTGGAAATCTTTGGATTTTTCTCGTTTCCTTTTTTTGTTCAATTTGTAAAATTCTCAGAAGAATTTTCTAGAGGATAAAAAAATATTATAAATGTCATAAGTGACTGGACTTCTCAGAAAACTTATAATAAACATGATATAATATCAATTAAATACTTAAAACACCATTTACATGCTGCAATGGTTTGAGGGTTTGGGTTGTCTATGTTGAGACAGTATCTAAAAAGGTGTTGCATAAATGTACTAAGAATTTTATGATTTCAAAAAACACAGCATTCAATAACTAAAGAATTTATACATACTTTGGTGTGAATAAAACCATATCAATACTTAATCTGTTCTTTCCTTTCTACTACAGTTGTATTAGGATTCTGTGCATCCTTGAGCTGTCATAGAATTTTCTACAGAACTTACCCCTTCCGGAGAGACTCCTATCCAGGGTTTTTTGGATGTTTTTTCCCTTTCCCTTTCCCTTTCCCTTTCCCTTTCCCTTTCCCTTTCCCTTTCCCTTTCCCTTTCATCTCCCTTTGACACTTAATCTGAAAAACCCAAGCCCAGAGTGGAGTGTCATCCTTCTGGGTTTCCAGATAGAGACTGTAAGAATAGTTTTAGGAGGCATGACTTTCTAAGATCATGTCACTCAAAATGCCACAAAATCTTTAATACCGTACTCACAGAATCTGGCATCTTTCCAATGTATTATAGAATTCAAGACTTTAAAGAGGGAAACAACCATTTTGCAGCAATAAGACACCTGACACTATAAGTTTTCTTTGTCTACTGGGAAATTCTTGTAGATGTTTTTTTCTTTTACATAATTACATGCTGCTGACAAGGTGGTGGCAGTTACAAATGCTGTAGTAACCCACTGCATTATCCCTGGGGAAGACAAGAAATTTCTATTTGAAGAGCACACACTCCTGAAAAAATCAAATGTCTCCCCCTGAGATTTGAAATGGTTTTATCTGCCACAACCTGGCAGGTTGCTTCCCCCAGGGGCACACACAGCCTGGAGGCTGCTGTTGTCATCTCAGTGGAATCTGCTGACAATGGAATTAAGGGGAGCAGTCTGGCTTGTGCCTGGTTGAATTCACTTCCAGCACTAAGCCTAGGCGTGGTTAACATCCAGTTTGGATGCCATACATCTCCAAATTACACAACTTGATATTGAACTACGTTTTCCTGAAATGGCTTCTCCTTTTTTCCCTTTCAACATAACATCTTTACTGCAGAGACCTGTTTTTTAACATTCTCCTCTTAGTAATTCCCTTATTTATCTTTCTTCTGGAGATATCTGGGACTTACAGTATGAATTATTAACCTTAATGCTTTTTTCCTCTGGAGCTCTTGATAGGTTTTGTACCTTTTAAAAACCAACACAGAATGAGAGCCTGTCATATTTATTTTCCCAAGGATTCTCTTTCAAAGTTAGCAAGAGATACTTTATCATCTTTCTCTCTCTTTTCTGCTGAACTGGGGTAAATTTGGTGGAAACAGTGAGGAAGGCGAGTTAATGAAGTAATCTTCTGTTTATTTCTGGGTTACTAGAAGAGTTAATTTATTACTTATTAATATTAATTCAGTGTGGATTTGAAACAACTCCATATGCCATAGCTAATGAAGCTGAATTATTATTAACAAAAGTATTAAATTCTTTCATCTTACATAACTTAGAGAATGAATCATTCTTAACTGTTTATTGTTATTACAGCACAGGTTCATTGCACCTAACTTTACCACTTTTGTAACACATGAAAATTATGACAATGCCTGCCTAGTACCACTTCTTTAGTGAGAGAACAGACAACGGAGCTCTTGATTGCCTTTAATGGGTAGGTAGCATTGAAGGCAAAGGTTTGATTTCAATACCTTCAAAATGAGGAACTGAGAATTCACCTTCTAAGGATCTAATATTTTTCAGTTATATCTATTTGCATTTCTCATTTTCTAGTCTAAATTTGTAAGTGGAACACGCTCAATATGGAGTCACTTTGGGTTGTGTGAATTTTATATTGAGATTTTTTTTCAATAAAGTTATCAAAGTTTGATATTAAGAGACTTCAAAGTGATTTAGGCATGCATCTTTATTTTTTAATATAATCTTGTTTTAATTGGGTTCAACAAAAACCTAAAGCTTTATTTCGGGTTTGAACTACTTATCTGTATGGTCTTACTACTGGACCTGCAAAATAAATAATCTGATTTTCCCCATAGGGCTTTGGACTACGAGGCCTTGTTCACCTCTTGATCTACAGCAGTCTTTGATGCTCTTTACAGGGTACATGGACCTTGGAGTGAATATTTTGTAAAAGTATGTTTCTGTTTCCTTCATCTTACATTGAAGATATACTGTAAATCCCAGCAGTTTCTAGGCTATATCAGATGCTTATAAATGAAAAATATGGTATATTAGAAATACTAGTTCATCCTTCAGCTTCATTTGAATACCTGGTACAGTGTCTTTGAAACCACTAAAATAAACCTATGAAAAAAACTAAACACAACCCCAAATATATTGTTTAAATTCCATATTCATTTGAAGATTAAATATGTGAAATATTTGAGTTTTTCTCTAGGTGTCTACTAGCTTTGTGCAAATTGAGCTTTGGAATCAAATGTATGCATTTTCCTTGTAATAAAGACAAGAGATCTTAAAATTTTTTAGGCAAATTCAAGTACTGAAGGGCTATACAAGTATCTTCATTTTATACGAGACATTTAATCTCTTCTAATTAGTCTGCCATTCCCAGTAAATATGAATTCATCAGCCTGCATTGTTTACTCAAATTTCTTCCCTAATCACTGAAAGTAGATGACACAGGCTTTGCCAGCCCCAGGCAAAGGTAGGTGGTGACTCCAGTGAGACACTTACATTAGAATTTGTGCTCCAGCAGCACTGAGTTATTAAACTCATGGAAAAGTGCTGGTGTACATGTGTAGAAAATATCTCTCATTTCTACAATGTTATTTATTTCTTTATTTGTGGAATCACTCTCTAACATGCAGTGTTCTGGTGTAGAAGAGATTTTAATTCTGTCACATTCTGCGCAAATGCAGAACGGTGTCATCCCAAACAAGGGAGATCAGAAGGAATAAACATGGGAATGCTGGAAAGCAGAATGGAGTTGATTAACATGAAATGTAGTGACCTCCATGAAGCAGATCATAAATTTTTATTTAAAGGATCACAGCAACCAAAATGCTAAAGAAAAGATTTGAAGAAGTAGGCTTTTTGGAGTATTTGCAGCATGAGAGATAGGACAAGATATATTCTGTTGTTAAGTGTCCTGCTTTGACCTAGAAGTAGCCTGCCTAATCCAGTAATTTTATCTTTACCTGTCTTTTAATGTTCTTTTGAACTATTTTTTGTGCTAAATCACTTTCTAACAGAAGACTGATTAGTATTACACCATTTAATTATCAACAACAAAATGTTTGCCACAATTAATATACTTTGAATATATTAACATATATTAACATATTTTGAAATGTACAAAAATTTTTTTTCCAAATCACTAGCAGAACCCATGTAAAATCACCCACCAGAAATTATGGAGTGGAAAGCAAAAGCCAAAACTTCTTCTGAGCCCTGTGGGTCATGGAGAGATATTTTTATTGATAAATTCAAATTCTAAGACTTCATTTGCCATCCTTAATTAATTTGCAGGGAAATAAAATGTGAAACTTCAATAGTTTCTTGTAGATGAGGTCTGTTTGTTCAAGAACACCGTTACAAAATTCACAAAGCTATGCATTTGCTTAATAAGGGATGAGAAATTTAAACCAGATATACAACAACATTCTTTTATCTTTTATCAAGGTGGGTGTCCATCACTCTTTGAAATTTGAGCTTTCAGAAATAACAATACCAGTAAGGCAGTTATAATATGCAGCTCATTTTGAGATTTCAGTTCTGATTGTTGTAAAGTTGCTAATTAAAAGAACAGTGAAAATACAGTTTAAAAAGTAAACAAAACACTAATGTTAGAATACCTTCTATTTTTTATCTCCCTTGTTTGCAAAGACATATAACCCTTCTTTTTGCTGTGTGGAAACAGAAATATTATCCTGTGGGCTCTTTAAATTACTGGTGAAGCAGAGGCTGCTTCATCTCCTCTCAGCAGTATCTCAAATCATATGAGCAGAATTTCATTAGCAGTTGATAAAAATTTGACATTTTTGATCTGGTTTAGGTTCTGAGTCTCCATGAATGAAATAGATAATGGGTGATCTAATTAAGATACAACAAGAAACATCCAGTCATTTTGTTTTACCTCAGCTCTTGTTGTAAACTAAACCCAACATGATCCAAAATTATCTTGGAGCTGTTGGGTATTTTGAAAGAATGAGTTTCAGGATTTTTTTAAGATAGCAACTCAATTTGCAAATAGAATTAGAAATCCATGAAAAATAATAAGTATTTGGAACACGTTCCGAGTTTGAAGACACTGAAAAAGTTGATGTGCATGCAAAACTGCTCAAAATGCTTCCTCCCTTGTGGGGACCTTGTTGCACTCTACAGCTTCCTCGTGCGGGTTAGGGTTGTGTCTTTATTAGTTTAGTAGTCATAATGCACAATGATATTTACTCTGACACTGTACGAAAGATGTGGGTTTGGTTGTGGTTTTTTTCACAACTGTTTCAACACAGAAGACAACAAATTAGACAGTTACATCTGTCTATGTAGTTGTGTAGAGGTAATTTTATTACCAAATTTTCAAGGTTCCAAAGGATTCTAGATTTCACCTTACTCTCAGTTTAATTTTTTTTTCTTTTCTTTTTTTTTTTACAAAGGGGAAGGATCAAAATCTCAGTGTAGGAGAATGAAGCTGCAGATCCCAAAGATTAAATTATAGCATTTTTCCATTTTATCAGAGGAAAGATTTTCTTGTCCATGGTGATTGCTTTGTGTCATAGAAACTCAATCACAATAAAAGGTAAAAACTGAATCCAAATACATCAAATTTCAATTCAGTACTCTTAAATTCAAGATTATCTTTCTCCTATTGGGAGACTTGATTTGATATTTTTAGTTTAAATTACTCTATTTGTGCAGAGTAATACAGATATTGCATTTCTGGAAAGATCTAGACTTGAGGGTTTTTTTGTGAGAGTTTAATTAATTTGGAGACATCTGCATTAATTTGAAGTAGAAAACACTAATGATACCACATTAGTCAGAGCAGCAACTCATTATGTCTTGACTTTCAAACCTTCTATCTGACCTAAATACAGTCCAGTTTCTCTCTGAGATCCAAAAAATTTGTCTCAGTCTTTGTGTCACACATATTCACACATTTCTTTGAATTAATTTTAATAAAAAATTCCACTGCCCCAAAAGTACTCTGGTTATGATTAAATGTAAACATGAAATCACATTTGCAGGATGACATATCAAGTTACTGCTTGTTAGTTACTAGGAAAAATTAAGTCTTTTCTTCAGAAATAGCAACCCAATAATATCAGTCAGACAGTCATACCCTTTTATAATGCTATTAACATTAATTTGGTTTAGTATTCTTAAACATGCAGTGCAAACCAAGACTAAACATGCAACAAATATATCTGCAGGTTTGTGATGCACAGAAGTATGGCAAAGTTGAAAACAAAACAAAACAAACAAAATAGATTTTTGAATTTATTCTTAATTGGTAAGATATCAGGTCTTTATATTGATGAGTATTTAAGCCAGACCCACAAAAGAAAAACTATATTGCATTAAACTCATATGCTCCCTGTGGATCATAATAGGCAAATCCTTTGTGTTGTTTGCATTCTCCCTTTGTATTATATATGTCATTGTAGACACTTCAGTTCCTATCTCCTCTGCTGGTGCAAATTAGCATTGAAACATCCAAACAATGTTGTTTATATAAACTGAAGAACTGACAGCAACTTTTCGTTCCTGAACTGAGCACAAATTTGACAACATATTTGTTATGCACATGAACATGACAGATAAAAGGGAACATTTTGTTGCTTCCACTGTTACACTGTATTGCTATAGTGCACAACTGAAAATAGAATTTTCTTTTATCTGAAGTTCAACTTCAATAAATAAATTGTGAAGAAAAATCATAAATAGATCAAACTTCTGAGGTATTATCATGCATATGTTTTTATGAAGTTTTGTTGAAAAACTACAGACACTTTTTAATATATATTTGACAATGCGATAATGTGTTTTTGGTAGGTTTTTCTTTAGTTGCAGGAGCCCTGTCTCAAAGATGAAACATGTGAGACTGTAGGGTAATCTCATAGTTTTTAACTGCACTGATATCTTGGTGATGGGTTCTCAGCAATGAGCAATTTCTCCTTGTTTTACCTTTTCTTTTGGGGATTAGAGAAAAGGAATAATTATTAACAATGATTCATTTGATCAGGGAACTCTAATTCTTCACCATTGTAGTGTCCTTCAGGTTTAAATTAATTTTTGTATTTATGCCAAAAAAATGAGGTCCACACTAACTTATGAGGAACTTGTTTAGCCCATCACACAGTTGGAGACATACAGTAACAAAAGAAAATAAATAAGAAATCAAAGAAACTTTTTTCTGAGGAGATTTATAATAAAAACAAAATAAATCCTTAGTTACAGAAATATCTGTAATTTGTAGTAATTCACAGCTGCACAACTAAGAAAAGAATATTGGTTATTGCAGGTCTTACTAGTTTTTATTAGGACATCACATAGAGGCCAATAAACAATGAAACTTGATTATGCTAGGCAATAGAAGATAATTTCCTTTCATAGAGTATTGATCACGAATTAACATTAAGTGCACAGAATGCAGGACATCCTTAGTATCACCAAGATAAAAAATGTCAGAAAAAATGAAGGAATCTCCCAGGTTTTTTTTTTACCTTTTTTTTTTTTTAAGATGTGCTTGTTAATGAAAGCTAAAATCCATGGAGAAAGGAGGGAAGGTAAGGAGCAGGGTTGTAGGTATGAAATAGACAAAAAGGAAATCTAGAGAAGAAACAAACAGATTGTAGATGAAGAGTTTCTAGGAAGCACCTCCAAGCCCTGATCAGAGAACGCCTTTCATTACTGCGGGAACAGGCAGGTCTCTGACCACCCAGCCAACATTAGAATTGCTCCTCATGCAGCAACTCCTCACACAGGCCCTGTCAGTATTTGTCCCAATAGCCACAGCTGTAAAAAAAAGTCATGAAAACTGTCACCAATGCAATGTAACATCACAGGCATATTTGTGGCTTTAGAAAGAACCATGTTGTATAAATGAATACCATTGTCATTTATTCCTTCTGTAGTTTATTATGCTGGCTAGGCGATTTCAGTTTTGGTTTATTTTTTTTCTTTGACTTTTTATGCATCAAAGCTACTTTGTCATAGAACTGTGCTAAGGTGATTCCTGTATTTATTGCAATAGTGATGAGTGAGAGAAAGTGCTTGTTTATGACACTATAGATTTTCCCTTTTTCAGAAAAACTTTTCATCTTGCACTTCTGAGATTTTGAGTAAATGAAGAAAGTCTTCTAATGTTTTGGATTCAAGGTAAAAACAATACACTTTTATTTAGCTCCAGGACATGATCAGGCAATCCCCAAGCCCATTCTCCTTTCTCTTCCTATCTAATTACTAGCACTAAAATATATCTTCATTTGTGTTTCTTCTGTTAGATAATACTAGAAGTGAAATCAAATTGAGGATTCATTTAAAGTAATCCCATAATCACATCAGGCCTTCAGCTCATAAAGTCTGGGAAAATTCAGGAAATCTTTGATATAATTTTTGTGTAATACAGACTGTCTTCAAGGTTCATTTTTTCCTCACTTTAGAAAGAAAGTATTGAAATTATTGTATCGTGGTGTAAGATTTAAAACTACATATTATGTACTGCATACTTAAAATGTTTTCTCTAATAAATACTGATTAGAATTAGCCTCTTTGAAGTAAATCTAATAAATCACTTGAATGACATCACAACTGATTTGTTTTAGAGTCATTATGTGTAATTTGCTAATGGTATATTTACTCTTGTGCTATTGAATTGCCCTCAGGGATAATTCCAGTAAGTCTTGCATCTCAAGAAGAATTTCTCTATAGAGGTAAATTATCTTTATTTTTTTTAGAAAGAACACTAACTAATTACTTTTATTTAAATTCATTTGTAAAGCAATAAGTCTGTCTTGAGGTCTCACTGCATTTTCAAGTGATGAATTTGATGTTCTCTGATGCCTTGAATTTCCCCCTTGAGCCAAGAAAGGTGATGAGAAAAGGAAATGAAGCCCCGATATCCAGAGTTCACGAAATGCAGTATTAAAAACATATGTGGCATATGCAGAGAGGATCTCAGTCAGTGCCCTCTGGTTGTGAATTACTACAAAAGACTAAAATTTTTGTTCAAAAGGAAAAGTATGAACTTAACATACTCAAGGCATAGAAGACTTCTCTGGAAGTGTGGAAGGTAGCAGATACTGGGATTCTATTGTCTGATATATAGTGATTCTCAGAAAAAGAGTATAGAAGCTCTATAAAATGATCATGCTTAATGCTATCTTGTAAGAAGGCAAACACATATTACATATTCCAAATTATTTTTTCTTCTCTCTAAATAACTCTATATTTCACCTGTGGATTTATAGATGTATCTTTAAATACACGTTTCTTATTGCTTATCGAAAATTTCCAATTTTTTTTTAAAAGTTCATCCAGTGGGGAGTTTTGCAGTTTATAAACTCACATTTGCTGTGCAATAGACAAATAAACAGAAAAAAAAAGAAAGAAAATCCTAAAAAATTCTTGTTTTTAAAGCAAAAAGAAAGGAAAAAGACATGTTTACTGTTTGAAGATACCTTGCAGAGGTAGGTGCTTCAAAACCAATCTGCATCTTGTTTCGAAGTAATAATTAATAAGATAAAGACATTTAAATTAAATGTTTAGGAATAAAATAAATATTTAGGACCATGACATTAAGCTTCAGAATTACTGGTTTCTGTTAATTAGTTTCCTTCAGTTGGTAGCTTTAGAGAGTTTTATTGGACATGTGTGATTTTAATTACAACACAAGACCTTTCTGAAGATTTTATTTATAAGTAAGCAGTAAAATTCATAGCAAGTGGACCACACATTCTAAATTGATTTGAGGATATCATTACCTTTGAAAGTTATTTTCTTTCCTCATCCTAAAGGCTAACAAATTCATCTTGGAATTAAATTATCTATTTAATAAAACAAGTTGCTGTAATTTTATTGCCATAAAATTGCTATTCATTAAAATATGGGGTTTATTCTAAAAAGCCTATTGCTTTCTACTTGGTTACACATTGACAAGTACCTACCTTTTCCATTTTGTTTCTCTCCCTAGGCAGTTTAAACTAGTAGTGTGAAGTAAAAACTTGAGTTATTGGAACATCTCTTGACTTCAGTGAGGCTGGTAGAGCTTCTGGTTTTCAGAGGAAGATTGGAATGTAATCATCAGCTGGAGTGGAGGAACAGAAACTGAAAAGGTAAAATTGTGTTATTATGTACAAAAGTCTTTCAGCTTGAGTTGCAAAGATGAATCAAAGCTTTTAGCTCAAAGTAAAAAAAAATCCTTTGTACCTTGGAAAAATAAGGGTGATGAGAACAGGACAGGAATCAGCTTTTTTAAAGGAGCCGTTCTTTGGACTTTAACAAGGTAAATAGTGTGATTATTAGAAACTATGTCAAAGTGGCGAGATGTCCCATGGAACAAGAAAAAGTATTTACCATTAATTTCTCTGACTCATCTTTGATACTAAGTGCACAAAACAATAATTGATTAAGAGTGGTTTGGGAAATTTTAAATTACTAGTGTATAGAGAATTAAGTTGGCAAAAGAACAGCATATAAAGCTGTCCTTAACTTCTAACAACCTATCTCAGTAATGGTTCTGGATGACTGCAGGGTCAGATAAATAAGAAGTACTAAGAATAATGTTTAACCAGATGGTCTTGTGAGAAAGTTATGCTGGTAGAGTTTGGCCCACAAATTCGGTTTTGCTCTTGTTGACGTATGGAATTATTCTGTTGCTGAAATATATCTTTGCGACTCCCACAGTGTTAGCCTTTCTATACTCTTTTTTCGTGAGGCTGAAAATTTGAAATTGTGGTGATGACAAGGACTTTTAAGGATGGAGAGGAGGTGGCTGCTTCTCTGAGGCCAGTGGTACTTGCATATATGCCTTCCTTAGGTTCCTAGTAGATTGCCCTTGTTTTGCAGTGAAATGTTGTGTCCCAATTCCTTGTCACTTGATCTAGGAAGGACAGGTTTGTGTTAGATGGATGTGTGAGCTGGTCTGGGACGTCGACAGTTAGTGGAACCATGCTGTGGTGGTTGCAGTCAGCTAATGTGCCGCTTGGTCAGATGTCATTGACACAAGACCACAAGAGTGGTCAGTCTGGGGTAACTTTGCCTAAAGACAGTAACTCTTCTCTGCTTACTGGCAGCTTGAATAATCCAGGCATGTTTTAGTGTAATGCTGCATGTTATAATATATGGGTGTATTCAGAACTGTTTTGACACTTACTCCAGAAATTAAAAATGCAATAAAAGCAGCTGATGCCTTATACTTTGTTGGGGTGAAAAACATCGGATATCATTAAGTTCTTTTAGGCCAAAATTAATGAAAATCCCTACTTGGTCAAATTCTAAGTATGCTTCTGTAGTTTGTTTGGGGGTTTTTTGTCTCCACTGGTAGAATTTTCTGACTGACAGAAAATCATTGCCTATTGAAAGAATAGATAATTGCAGTAATTGTAGTGCATAAAACATATCTCTATATAATTTAAGAAAGGTGATTGAAACTTCATCAGAACATTAAAAACAGCAAAAATATTCCAGGCTAATTACTAATGCAGTACCTCATATACCTTTATATTTTTGTTCACTTTAATGATGCAGAACTCTGGAGGTCAATTCCTATTCTGCTATACACTAAAGCTCGCCTCTGCAAATGGAGATAAATAACTGAAGACCATATAAAGTAAAATCACTGTTCATATAGGCTATTTCTCATATCTAGGAACTAAGGAAATCATCACTGAGAACAACCTTCACGAAATGTGAGATGAAAGAGAAGATTTACATATTTGAAACATCTCTTCTGGTTTTTCTTCATAGTCTCCCTTGAACACACTAGAGCAATATGAATAAAATATATTTTAAATGTCTAACTAACCCTGACTTTTTCTATTTCCAATATATTTCCTTGCACTACCAAATAACAAACAAAACATTAGAAGCCTGATTCACTCATTTGTAGGTGATCTATGATGCAATTTTTAAGTCCTTACAAATTTTTTTCTCAGTAAGCACTATAAACCACTCAATTTTTTGAATATGCTTCACAGATAATATATTCAGGTTTGATTTATTTTATGAAGGTGGTATAGAAGCGAAACATACCTAGGAGGTACAAGAAAAAGTAGGACTTATTCGGTTAAAAACAACAAAATCATCACTTTTTACACCACTCTAGTTTCTTATTTTAATAAAGAAGTGAAATTACAACAGAATTGGTTGTACTGCTCTTTTCAGTTCACTTCACTGAATTTTCTACTGATAAAAAGATAGCCCTTAGATTAACCATGAGGACAAAAATCTCATTGTAATATCTATTATTTATCCAAAGTCAGAGCTAGTGACAGGCCACTTTATATTTTATCTTTCCGTCCATGTCCAGGCATAGAATCCAGGCATAACCTGGATGTTTCTATCTGCTAAACATACAATTGTTTCATATCAGAAGACATCCATAAAATGAGACCTCAAAGTGTACTTACACTGCTTCTGCCAATATTGCAGGTTTTATACACTTGTCAATATTTCCCCCGTACTCCTTCCTTGGCCAAATAAGGTCTGTGGTTCTGTAGTTCTGATTTTAAGGAGAGGTGGGACCATTGTATTTGGATATGTTTATTTTTGAATTGAGGAATAAAATAACGGGATTATAATTCAGAAAATAAAATTACAGAAAGGACCTCTTCTGTCTGGTATTTTGTGGGAAGCAATGGACTGGGCCAATGGTATTTCAGTCCTTGGTGTGACAGGTAACTGATATCACTGAAATGTGAATAAAAGCTTAGAAAAATGCTAGGATATAATACTATAAGCTAACAGGCACATTTGGGGATTTAACTCAAAATTTAATTTGTCTGCTGAAGAAAAGCACTGTGCCCTCTGACACAGTGAACTTAGATGCTTCTCAGTAAACCAGTAAATGCTTAATGGGTACAGAAAATTCTTAAAGAGTGACTCTTACATAGTGAGTTATTCCAACTCTATATCTAAATCAGATCTGTTCCTAGATTTGTGTAGGCTACTAAAAGTAGTAGCAGTAGAAGGAACCAAAGAAACTTGAGACTCTTGGGAGGGAAGGGGAAAGGGAAGAGAAGATAAACTCACAAATTCAAACCCAAAATGACTGAGAGATAATAAGCACTGGAACCTTAAAAGTGGATTTTTTTCATTCATGTTCTTTTTTATGTTGAAATCAGTAATGTCAGATGCTAGATGGTTGCACCTCTCTCTTTGTCTATAAAGTTGTAATTAGTGCAGACAGATTTTTCCTATCCTCTTCTTCAAACCTTTTTTCAACTTTCTCAAGTTCAAAGATGCTGTCTTGTTCTCCTAAGCAAAGAAAGAAGCAGAAGACATTTGTAAGGGGACAGCTTGTAAATTCCCAAGGAATTGCTGGGCATCATAATATTATCAAGGAATTAGTGTAAGTCTATTTTGGCACTCAGTCAGATGCTTTTTACTTTGAGAACTGGCTTCACACTAGCCTTAGGGAATCACAAATGTCAGAACTGGGCTACAGTATAGCTTTCTTGCCTTTTTAAACAGTGTCCTGTGTTAACCTCTCTGGCACATCTGGTAGATTTCAAAAGCAGAAGTAAAAAGGCAGTTGTATGTAGGAAAAATGTGAGAAAGAAATTCAGAAGCACTATTCTTCTTTTTACAGACAGAGAATATCACCAGAGCACAGTTGGTATTTTTCATTATTGAGAACATACAGCAGCATAGTTTCACCAAGGCTAATTGATTTTCACAGCTGGTGCATGAAAAGCTAAAGATGATATGAAATTTGAAAAGGACCCTCGTCTAGCCCCTGAAGCTTCTGGCATCTGTGGAGACAGCAGAAAATCTTTGGAACTGGAGTTACTAATATATCCAACAACAATGTCAGGTCTCTGGGATATTTCAGATATTCATCGATCTGTCCATACCGCAGGTAGTTACAAGAAGCCATACCCTTGCTCTTAAGAGAATCGCACACATCTCTCACAGATTTAATTTCCAAAAGGTTGAATAGGTTTATGTCACATGTGACATAATTATCTACAGAAGACAACATCTTACTGAATAAGCATGTTTTATTTTTCTTTACAGGCAAAACAGATCACACAGCTGAGACAAGTCTGCTATAGTTGATCAAAGGAAGTGTTTGTCTGAAAAAAAGAAAGTCCACTGTGGAAGGGTGCTGTAAAAGTCATTCTTTCATAGCACTTAATCTTACTCAGGATATCAAATTTCTTCATGTGTGGTCAATCTTCCTTACCACTGATAAAAAAATCCATGGGATGCACACATTAAGACTGTTGAGGTTTAAGCATGTACCCCAATCTCTTCCTGACTGCTAAAGAGTTTTTTAATTGCCTTTAGATGTTTAAAAGCATCTCTCTTGATCCATGTGGTATCAGCATGCAATTCTAATGAGAATAAAGATCTTTTACCTGTTAATTTATAAAAAAAGAAGGACAGATCTCAAACTGCCAAAATGTCTCCAGCTTGTAGCTATGCCATGGCTTAGCGTGAGGACCATAATTTAACAAGGTGTCACCTGCTCCATTTGAAGGATTAGTAAATAAATCATAATGAATCTTACCCTTTCTCTCTTGGTGATTCATTACAATGTTTCAACATGAAGCATTTCCTACTTTGAAAATTACTTTCCATAACAATTTAATATATTAATTAATACACATATTTCATGAAAACATCTTAGTCAAGGAAGTTCATATAGTTGTTACAAGCTTCTTATTTAAACCACACAGAATGGCAACTGATGATTTTGGGTGACCATAGATTTTAGAATGACTGGTTAAGAAGACTTTTCTATGAAATCAATTCCTGAACTAGCATACAGCCCTCCCACCCCACTCCATTCCAGCGCCATAAGTTACATTTTGCAGGCAGTGAGAAAGCTCTATAAGGTGTGATATTTGGGCTTCGATATTTTGACACAGTAGAGATACAAACTGTCCGGTGAGTCTAGAAGCATCTTGGAATACAAAAAATCTAAAACTCCTAAATGTAATGTGAATGAGATCTTAAAAAAAAAAAAAAAAATTGCAGTGACATACAAAAGATCCCTATCAAGAGATGTCAATGTTTAGACAACAGTTTATAAAATGTCCAGTAACCGAAATGTACTGGTTATTTTGTCATAGAAACATAACATGAATTTGCCCTACAGGCACTTCTTTCCAAATATTTTGCCTATGAGTTGCAGAAATTCAGATAATTTTTTACTAACCACTTCTTTCTTTCTCATTGTAGGCAAATATGTCTAAACCTCACCTGTGATGGGCACTCCATAGCTAGCTTCTCTTCCTCTTAGACAAAAAAAATCAGATGTAGTTTGATGGTGGGAGTGTCAGGAATTTTGAGCATAACATTAGGATTTAGCCTGGATTACACCTCCAGGGACCCAGCCTAAATGTGTGAGATTAACTTTGTGCCATCTGGGGAGTCATCGGGTCCAAAACTAAAAGGTGTTCCAGGTGAAATTGAGGAGACTAATTATTATACCTGACTTACAATTTACAATAATAATGGCTTGAGGGAATTTGAGCTGATCATTTGTCTAGCACCTTTGTAATAAGGAATCCTGTATTCAGCTGGTGCTTCCCCAAGTTCACCTGACTCACAGTAAGTCTGATATCTAGTAAATCCAGTAAGATACTGATGTATCATATCAGGGATCAGAAAAAAATATATCTTGTTGCTATGGGAGATAAGAGGAAAGCCTCATAAACTCATTTTGATTAAAGGGAATGGGATAGAGAGAGAATAATCTTGTTGGAGGGAAACAGTTTTTGTATTGGCAAATAAATGAAACAGTTTCTTCTTTCTCTGAGACACAGTGTCAGGGAGAGAGTCCATCATATGCAAAGCAGCAGTAAAGTTACATTTTTAAAAAGATTTCTAAGGTTGAATTGGGTGGGAAGGGTGAATTTGAGATTGCAAACATTTTGTGACTATAAGGCTTGGAATAACAAATTACTAACTTCCTCTTTTCAACAAAGCTGTGCTTTTCTCTCATGCTCTACTTCCTTGCAGCTAATAAACTAATGAAATACCAGTGTCTTTATATTTCTGTGTTGTACAGATGTCCTTTCTCACTTTGTCTCCTCTTGAGGCTAATTTGTCTCTCTGATTATAGGATTATAAGAAAGTTACATTCACACTTGTTTCATCCCTTTTTATTTCTCTCTGTCTATGATGCGAACACTTTTTTTAATTGACACCTAAGAAAAGCTATCACAGAGACAATATAAAAAAGGGTTAGAGGACTTTAGACTTTGTCTCAATTGAAATGTCAGACAGACAAGTTAATCACAAGCACACAAAATGAAAGACTATTGACCCTTTGGGGCCCAATAAATAGTTTTACAGTTTTGGTTCTTTGATTTTCCCTTCCATCTTCTAAAGAGATTGTAGTTAGTGATGGTTCCTTGAAAGCAAATGATGGCTGTCTAATGAGACTATTTCTCCTATTAGGTTAATCCATGTACACTAAGTAGATTTGGAAGGATAATAATACCTGCAGAAAGAAAAATCCATTTAACATTATTTTAAAATATGGAGAGGAAAATGGTGACCTATCATAGACACATTCTGTCATTAGAGTCTACCAGTGCCAGCAGTCCTACATCTGCAGCTACCGCGCAGCTGAGTTTGGCGATACATAATCTCACATGAATGCACACATCTCTACAGAAATGTACGTGCTGATACTCACAACAGGACTTTGTTTAGGAGAATCTGTACAACTCTTTGTCACCATAAATCTGAAACACACTGCTTTGTGAATATGCAGAAGTTATGCATATTCCACACATGAAGGCTAAAGGTCTGAGTCTATTATATAGGAGTCACTGATAGAGCCAGATGAAGATTCAAGAGATCAAAATTTTAATTTGATTACACATGGAGAATTTGAAGATTTTTATGAGATACAAAGGAAATGTTGCATGATACTATGACATACTTTTAATGCTTGATTTTTTTTTTTTTTTTTTGATTGACTGACTGACTGACTGAAAACCTGTTTTCCAATCAGTGCTGCTTGAATTAACCTATTAGGACAGAGACAAAAATATTAATTTTCTTTCTCAGAACTACGACTTCTCCAAATTTGGCTCAATTCCATTTGCTTAGACTTAGAGGTAAAGTTTATACTACACTGAAAGAGCAATTCCAGATCAAACTTTAACTGGTGACACCTTTTCTTTCCCATATTACATCAACGTGTCTATCTCACAACTATCCTGTGGATGTCTGGCAATTCATGAAGATGTTGGAAGTCTCAAGTGTGCGGTTCCACAGGCTCTAAGGAATAGCCTTTGTCTATGTTCCAGCTATATCAGAAGCCATGCTCGTAGATCTGCAGTGTGAAAGGAACTGTGAGTTTAAAGTCATTGATGGGTATATAATTAAATAATGGCTAATGGATAGCAATTCTGGGAGCATTTCTGACTCCAGTGGTATAAGTGTCTTAGAATCAGGTCAGTATGGAAGAGGTTTCAGAGAGGTACCAGCACTGCCAATTGGCAGACATGACAAAGTAGAAATCAAAGGAAAATGCCTGGAAAGTTCCTACAACATGTATTTTCTATGTTGGTGATTAGCTCTTGACTGTGTTTTGCTATGTCTCTCTCAGCTCTCTGTCTGAGAATATAGAACATGCTGATGCTAAAGCTAAAAAAAAAAAATTAGGAGCAGAAATCTTTACCAAAGTGAGTGAAATTCCTCCAACATGCTGCCTTCTATTTTGCATTTACTAAGTGAAATGCGGGCACCTCTTTTTAGCTCATCATAACTCACATTGGAATGATGAATCTTCAATAAATTCAAGCCACATGGATTTCATTTTTCCCTATACTCTATACATTCAATAGCATCCAAACTGAGTTTAGGACAGTAAAGTTTTCCCACAATTTATTAAGGAGAGGACCACTGCCATTCTGGTGTGTGCTCATGTAAGAAATGAAAACTTATACTCTTTTTAGCACCATATCTGAGTTTGGATTGATTTAAGGGAATCTAATGTGATATAATTTATATGGTGAAGAAGTTAGTAAGAAGACTGCAGCAAGAAAATCAAACAGCATAAGAGCATAGAGAGAGCTAATCCCTGCTGCTGTAATTAAGAGAGCAGTATATTATAATCATAAACATCCCTTTAAATAGTTATGTCAGGTCATTAAGAGAGCACCTGAGTTTGTTGCAACATGTCCTCACAAAGCAGATGGGACCCTGTCGATTTGGCAAAAACCCAGTGAAATCTGCTGGTAGGCATTACTGCAGCCTCCACGTTTTTACTGTTAGTTCACCTTCAGCTAGGAAGACAGCATTAGACAGATGGTAATTAATTCTGGACAGGTCAAAAGGAATTACTGTGAAAAGAAGAGAGAAGTGGTCTGGACATCAGTTTCTCAGTACCACTGAATCATAGCAGGGATTAGCCATACCTAAACTATACGGGGTACAACCCTCTTGAAGCTCTGTGCTTTCACAATAGCAATAATTATTGATACACCAATAATCCAGGTTATTAAACATAACGCTTTGAAATCTTTGAGAAGTAAAAAAAAAAAAAATTCTTAATATATTTAATACTACTTAATAGCACTGGGTTGTTTGGTTAGAGTTTTTTGTGGGTTTATTTTTGGTTGGTTGGTTGGTTGGTTGTTTTTATTGTTTGGATTTTTTTGTAAAACATCTTTGATTGTTTGTTTTACCTCTATTTCAGCTGTAAATCTTAGCTAAACTTCTTCCTAAAGCCTACAGTCCTCCACATCTCCTTATTGGCACATCTCTCTTTCACTGTAACTATCACTGGGACCCTGAGAAAAGGACCAGACATGTCAGCTTGTCGCTGTGAGCAGCACTGACGGCAAGGAATGGCACAGCAATTTCAGAAGGGGAGCAGTTCTGACCTTTATTAATTAATTAATTCATCTTTTCTAACAGGGTTCTCAAAGAGTGTGTTGAATGGCATAAGACAATTGGGTGCTCGGCCATCCACCCCTTGAGGGGATTGGTCAAGCTCTAAGACACTTATTCCAAAATATCAGAAAGCTAGAACCATAACGATCTTGCATAACAAACCCAGGTGCAAGATAAAGAGTTAGTTTACAAAAACCCATAGCAGTGTTTTCATAGCTTCTGTGAGAACTGCAAAGTTCTCACAGAACACTGCAGAAAGCTGAAAGATTTCTCTACCAAAGCTTTTCAGCATCCACAGTCAGCTATGAACTTCAAGTGTAAGTATCTTTTGATTATAATACAAAGAAAGTGTTTTGGGGTTTTTTTTCCATCTTCGTGCGGATATCTAGCTGGCCTACTTATCTCACCATCACGTGGAACAAGACAGTAGTTAGTTTTAAATAGCAAAATAGGATTTTATATAACTACATATGAGCTGCTAGAGATTTTATAATTAACGTAGAAAAACACAGAAATGTAGGTCCCAAACAGAGCATATAAGCTAATTCCAAACATTTTTAGTAATGTGACTGTTGACATATTAAGAATAATTATCAAAAATGTCACCCTAATTCTCAACTATTCATTAAATCCCATTCGTTGCAATCAGATGCATTCTTGGACTTCAAAAATAAAGCAGGTAGGGATATATTTTAAAACTTTCCTTTTTTAGAATGGTTTTATCCTCATAAAGATATAAGCCAGTGCTTTTACCAGCAAGAGAGATTGTGGAAAAAGATAAAGGCAAGACCTCAAAAGAATTTAAAATCTCCTCTTATCCATCTCCATCTCCTTGCTAAATATGGGTCTAGTTTACAAGTAATTAAAAAAGGCAAAAAATATATTTGTGAAACTCTGATCTAAAGACTATCATGTTCTCACTCTCTTAGTCACTCAAAGCAACTCTAGAACACAGTATTGAATTGTTTCTTGGAGCTTTGTCTTTTTAATAGAGAATTTTTAGTGCTCCAAAACTTATAACCTGATACTCTAAAACATTTAGAAAGCCACACACCCTGTGTGTTCATGGGCCTTCATTAAGTTTGAAATATCAAGTGTTTGTTAACAGATTTTCTATCCTGTACCACAGTGGGTATTTTCTTCATTGTTAGGTTCTTTGCTTTTCTATTTTCCCTTTAAATAAAGAACCATCAAATTCTATTAATTAAATGACTAGATAAAAAATACCTCAGAGTATATAAACACACTAATATATGCCAAACTGACTTTGCCACAGAGAAAATAAATCAAGACAAATCCTGTGGAGAAAATAAGAAAAAATATTACCAAACATTAGTGAAAAAAAGGAGAAAAACACCCACAGCATGATAATACAGTAGAAAGGAAGTAAAATGTTGGAATGTTTTGGGAAAGAAAAAAATTATCTAATTGTCTTCATACACAATGTGTTACTGCAGATCTGAGAAGTCAAATTTCATTCCTTGGATTGAAAAAAACTCACCTTTGAAAAGTAGCTTTAAAAGTAAAACAAACCCATATTAGGCTCAAAGTCTTACATTTTGCTATTACAATACAGATTTACCTAAATTTAAAAGAAAATAATTAACATGGAAACAATTCCAGTGAATCTGAAAATTTACTTGGAATTGTGTCTTTGTCTGGCTGCTGGGCTGGCTAGCTCGGGGGTGAGGTCCCGAGCTAGATCAGCAAAATAGCAGATCTTAGACCACGTTTAGAAGCCGGCTGTGCTATCTGTGATTTTCCCTTTCTGGCTGCGGAGCTCTCCAGGCGATGCAGCTGCATCCACAGGAGATCTGGTTGGACCCCCCTGGACCCCGGGAACAAAGGACGGCGAGAACGGAGACGCTGGAGCTGGCTGGAGGTGTTCATTCCTCTGTCCCCTTCAGCAGACTGACCCGAGAGCTCCTGGCTTCTCTCAGGGTCCTGGGGATGGGGGCGGGGCTTACAGCAACAGCCAATGGGAAGGGAAGGAAGCCGGGGCCAGCCCAACACCCTTGGCACCGTGGGGGGCAAGAGGGGAACCGGGGTGAACCAATACACATTTGTATAGAGATATCATTAAACCAAGGGGGTTTTTCCAGGCACAGCTCTGTCCCTCCAAACCCCAGGCTGGCAGGTTTGCCAGGGCACCCCAACAGGAATAATTTGGCATATGATCTTCACCAAATGCATGAATCACCATACAAAAAAAGCCAACCTACTTCAAGCCACTGGTAAAACCAGTCAATGCCACCATGTTCTGTCATAAAAGAGCCTCTTGATTAACAAAGTAAAAAAATGTTGTGGCCCATTTTCAGTAAAGCAGAAGAAAAACAGCCAAAATAAGAATCTTATTTTGCTCAAACATTGACAATCCTTAAGAGAACTCTTGAAGTATGACTGTAAAACTGTCATGAGGTCTGGGCATATTTGTTGTCTTTCTACTTGGGATTGCACACAAACCTGATTGTGATTCCATCATTAGATGATGTGGCAAGATCTGCTCTTCCAGATCTTTAGCTTCTAAGTCTTTGTGGACACTCTTTAGTCCAGACCTCAAAAATTCCATTTTCCCACTCATTGCACTCTTTTGATCATAAAAAAGTAATCACAACAAATTGCCCTCTAGCTTTACCTAAGTAAAATATATGAAAATATAACAAAAAAAAAAAAAAAAAAAAAAAAAAAAAAAAAAAAAAAAAAAAAAAAAATATGAACAGTGCCATCAAATTACTAGAGTTTATAATTTGCACTGTGACCCAAACTGTGAAAAGGGACGTACATGGGTTTCCACTTAATTTGGGAAGTTTATCTTACCTGAATCTGTCCAGCTGTATTGTCTGTGAAAGAGGAAAAAGTGTATTCTCAATACGAGTTATTCACAATGTCAAATTTTACTGAAGACTATGTAATTCTTACAAGATTCATATGCTCAGTTAAAGACTACAGGGAAGTTTTCAATTTTTCTTGACCTGATTGCATGCTTGTTGTGAAAAGTATAAACTCTTTTGTCTGCACTGGGATTTTATTTCAAGCTAACTAATTCAAGAATACACATTTTTATAACTGACAGCAAGGTTTTCATTGCATGAAGTACAAGAAAGTGTTGCAAATGTTTCCACCAAGAAGGTGATTTTTGGAGTGAGGTCCTTGGCACACCAAAAGTATGTAAAACCACAGTAAGAGTTGTACAGATCAATCAGAGTTATATTGAGTGGTAAAACATACAACATTTCAAATTGCAGTTATTCGCTAAAGCATGCATTGAGGCTTAGATTTGACGCTCACCCATGAAAAAATAATAAGATTAAAAAGTGGTTTCGTCTGGCATTGCAATTTCTAATAATAGTCTTATCATGAACATATCATGTAATAATAAGCTACAGGTCAATAATTTATTCCAACTTTATTGTTCTACTAGTTACTATGGGACTAGCCTGATTAGATCTAAAGATGATGCTACTACTTATTTAGACAAATAAAAGCCTAATTTGAAACCAGTAAGAAAAGTAGGAAAGCCAATTAGAGAAGGAAAAATCAGATCAGTGTAAACAAAAATGTAATTTAAAAGTTTAGTTAGCTAGGACGTTCTTTTTAGGAAGTCACACAGTCTATATGACTAAATGCATGATTGTTAATAGTAGGCATTCAGGCTATCTTTAACAGAAACTCTCAGGGTTACCTAGACTGCAAAAATGCCAAGCTCAGCAAAGCTGTGCATTTAGGGCATAGAAATGATGTGTTCCTTCCCTTGGGAGATAAACTCCTGGCCCTATAGCAAGAAAGACAAAAGCTTGACAAGTTCGTATGTGACAACTGCAAGACATCACTGTTCATATTTGGCAGCCTGAAGTGGGAGTATTTGAGTTATTTCAACTGTTAGCAGGGTTTCAATCAAATTATACCAAGATGCTTTGCATAAATAAAGAAAATTGCTCACAGTAGCAGGAAGAGCAGGAACATGCCCCTTTATCTTCCCTCACCATAGACTGTTCCTAAACCCACAGTATTTCTTTCTTGTCACTTCACAAAGTGAGATAATGAAAACAAACAAGCAAACAACAAAAAGACACACAAAATAATCTGTAGTCTCTAGTATCCTTTTCAGACAAAAATCTGAACCTTTCTCTTTTCATTTTTATGCTATCAAGAAATACTGCATAATATTAACTGCTGACTGTTCAGTCAACCTTTAAAGTGACATCAATCAGTTTATACTTGATCCTTCAAGGCTTGATCAAAGAGCATAATTATGCTATTTCTGAGCATTTTGAAGTTTCCCTTTGCTTAAGTATGTTCAACAGCATAAAACTTGATGCTAGATATGTTAAGACTTGATAAAATCATCTGAAATTACACTATAGGCCTAGTTTTTTATTTACTTTCCACATATACTCGAGTTGATCACATTTAACAAGCTGTATATATATATATATAAAAATCACGTTGAAACATAAACATGTAAAAATTATAGTTAGATTATTCAATACAACAGCACATGGAAACTTCAGATGAACTAAGTATTGTAGGAACTTATAAGGTCTCTGTTCAGTGAATATTTTCCTTACAATTAAAATAAATAGAATTATCCTTCATCTATATTTAAGAATGCTGAGCTGAAGAGATATTAAAAGACCTGTCAGAGATCAAACAATGTACATGCAATATTAACTGGAGGATTCAGGTATGTAATTTAAGATTATCTGTCTTTTCACAAAGTGGACAGAGAGAGCATATTTATCATGGTTTACAACACTTTCTTCTTTAGCTTTCATATATAAGATCAGTTAGAAATTTCCCAGTATAAATTGCGTGTGTTGGAATTTAGGAATGACATTTATAATGTTAGTTGATAAGTGGTAAAAGATGTCTCCTTCTCTATAATTTCCTGACAATATATTCATGGGGTTCGATTTTTTTTTTGTCTTTCTGAAGTTCATAAAACAGTTCTGGATAATGCAGGAGGTTTTTTTTGTTTTTCTTTGCATGTGATGCATAATGGCACATGAAATATATGTCATAAAGACTGTTCTGTATTAACTTATTATTGCAACCATGGAAAAGAGGACAAGTTGACCTTGGTTATACTATAGAGAATTATATTCCTGATTTGATCCATGTTTGGGTTTAGCTAATTCATCTGTTCCCCACATTTATTTCAAGTAGTCAAAGCTATGCATCTTCATTTTCATTTTGCACTATATTCCTCTATTCTTCTATTGTAGCAGTAATGGAATGCAGATCACAAGAGGTGTGGAGAGACCAATGTGTCACCAAGGGTTTTCAGTGTAAGTACTGTCGTTACTTAGTACAGGTGAGCCTCAATGTGGTGTTTTCAAGAGTGACACTTTCAGAAGAGAAATATGGCAGTATCAGTATATGGGAGTATTCAAACTAGGAAACCATAGAGGAATGAAAACAGACAAAGTTTTGTTGCTCTTGGAGTTCAGAACACTGCGTGCAGCATTCTGCTGCAGCTTAGCCTGAGTGAGCAGGTTTCTTTGCATGCTGTCGATAGTATTTTTAGCAAACTTTCCTTTCAGATGTTTCTTTGAAGAAGATGAGACTACAATTTCTCTTATTTCTGTAAGTGGTCTGTCTCCCTGCTTTACTTGAATCTATGCTCCTTTCTTTCTTCTTAACTCTTCTTGAAATAGCTTGCACAAAGTATTTGTCAAGAGTCATTCATTAAGATCCATCAAGCACTAGAGGTCCAACGAGGTACATCTGAAGCTTGTAGTACAATCTTAGCAGGGCAGAGCAAGCCTCAGGTTGGCAGAAGAGTATGGTTTTGTTGATGAAGACATTGGGAGAGTCCAAGTGACAAAACTGCTAGAAGAACCTGTGGTGTAAGCAAGACAGATCATATCCTTCTAAAGCAATAGGAAGAAAATACTGCTGCACATTTTTCCTGCTTTTTTTTCCTTATGAATTTTACTCCTGCTGAACGGAACACCCAAAACTGATTTCAGTATGTCTGCTCTTAGAATTTACTTTTGCAAGCATTCATCTGTGTAGATGTGTATACCTCTTAGGTAAGAATGATTTTATAGTTATACGTCAGTCTCTGAATAGAAGTTGTTTAGACATTTGTGCATCATCAATTTTAAAAGCACATCTGAAACACGAAATGGGGTAAAATGGGGCATATACTGCGTACTGATCTTGAATCTTTCTTTACAATGCCATATTAGCTAGTCTGATATCTTACTGCTAAACTACCTATGCTCTTAAACAAGCATTATTCAGAGTTCTGGATTTATATTTCCTATCTAAAGACACTTAACTACAATCAGTCTCTTAATAAGTTAAGGCATGAAAACATTCAATGCATATGATGTTGCTTGTGCAGCAGTGATGGAAGGATAAAATGGGTCAAATCACCTCAGCATTTCTTAATCATGCTGCCAAAGCTGCACAAATTCTATGGGGGCTTCTTCCCAAGGAGAGAAACATAGAGAGTTTTCAAATAATAACAAAAGAAACCATCAAAGTTCAAGACATTGCATCATATTTCCCAAAAAAAGATGTTCTGCTTTATGATCAGTTCTCCACTTTTTGAGCTGAACTTGCAATCTGAAAGCATGACACAGCCACAGGATTAACCTCCCATAACGAAAAATTATTAATTTTTCAAGCTAAAGAATACGTATTAAGCAAATGTGGACTCAATCATATAAGAAGAATTTCCCCACGGTGGACTCTATTAGATTGTGAAATAGTTTCTGAAAGGATATTGTGGAATCCTAATAGCTGATGATAGTTTAAACTGTGGGGAAAGAAACTTTCACTCTTTAAGAAGGCTGGAAAATCAGTTTAAACATTGTTTCTGGACTCTAATTTATGTGTAGTAAGGGTGAAGAGATTCTATGTCCTACTGCTGCAACAAATTGACTTACAAGCTTGAAAATTCAGTGTGCAAAAGGTGAGTAAACTAGGTAAACAGCAGCAAAGGCAAATTTGGATATTTTATAGTACATGTTTATTTAACATAAATGTTTCATAGCAGTTAGCTGCAGACAGACAAAAAAATGAAAGTGTATATTGGGTAAAACACTGAGAGTGCAAAATCTCCTAAAGTAGAACAACAGTAATAATCTTGAACTGACAATCCTACTTCACTTAACAAAGCATTCAGTGTTTTTCTCTTTTCTTCTTCCCCTTTCCCCCTTCTTTATATTCCCTGGATGTTTAATGCCTTACATAATTGCCGGGTGAGCATATGTTCTTGGTTAAGGACCATTGTTTATGAAATTTTTCCAGGTTTCAGATTTCTTTGTGGCAAGCAGAACACCCAGGCCCCTGGCTGGTAGCAATTGGAGCCATTCAGAAGTATGTAAACATTAGAGTGAGGAATTTATGAGTCTACAGTTCAGCTGTATGGAACATTTCTCAATGTGGATTTTTTTCTTTTTGTCTTTTGTGTGTGTAAATAGATTCCTTGACTTCAAACATAGCTGAGCAGTACCTAGGTGTAGATAGAAAGGGACAACATCTGGAAATAATAACTACTTAGCCATTAGTCTAATGCCTATAGAAGTGCTAAAACAATATTCACGTTTAAATTCAGAAAGTTGTTCCAAATGAGTACCCCAAATGATCCTGAGCTAAGCAAATAAATAGGATAAAAGGTGGGAGCAGATATAATTAGGGGACTGTAACAGAACTTTCCAGTTGCTGACTGAATCTGTAAAAATATAAGAAAATGAAGATTACTGATCAGTTAAAGATTCTCTGGAAATTAAGGCTGGCAATTGAAATTATATTAACAGCAAAATGATAACCCTCATCGAAGATGCCTTTACTTTGGCATGGAATGTACCCTCTAGTATTGCAGAAGAATATGGGTAATTTTATCATGACTATAAGGTCATGGTGTTTTATTTATGACAAATGTCTTATTCTGAGTGGTGGGGGAAAAAGGCCCATGATCAAAGTTCCTTTCAGCCTGCCCTACCAATTCCCCGTTGCTGAATTTACTGAACATTTTAAACTTATCTGTGTTGCTTAGTAACACAGAAAACAGCATTTGTGAGGATGCATAGGTATTACCTAGTGGATAGATGTTTTGTCATCATCCCTGAGAGAAAAATAATTCTCAAAGCTGCACAGGTAAACTGATGGTGACTGAAGAGAATGAGGAAGTCAGCTTCATCATTTCATTCCTAAGTGGTCAGATAAAAGTTTTAAAAAGGATCAATCACTGACTTTAGTGACTTTAGTCTCAATAGGAAAAGTACACGGCAGTACTTTGACTCATATGTCTTTGGGCCCTTAGAATTTAGTTATAACATTCTGGTATAGCTCTGGGTTAAAGAGAATATCTCTTATATGTTATTATATTTAATGTGCTCATTGCTGTAATTCTTTCATTCTACAGTTTCCTGTAGACTAAAGCCTTTCCTGTTCTTCATCTTGTTTCCTGAAATGTATACTGAGAAATGGAGGGGGAAAAAAGCATTGTATGTACTTAACACGTATTCCTCAAAACCATTGGATAATAGGTTCAAGGTGTTGTCATACATTGCATATGCAATGTGCCTGAAAAAGTCAAAACATGAGGTTACTTATTTCCTTAATATCCCAGTGCAGACCAAAGGCTAATACACATAGTGAAACTTCTCAGTGGAAACAAATATAATAGTGCATGAAGAGGACAAAAGACAAACATTTGCTTTACTGTAAAAATTGATTGAAAGTTTTAAATTCTAAATTATGAACAAGATAAAAAAATAAGTTTTTATCAAGATGCAGTTTGTTCTCAGACCAAAATTTTAGGATAGTCTAAAATAGGTTTTTTTTCAGGATACAGTTTGTTCTCAGACCAACATTTTAGGATAGTCTAAAACTAGTGACAAATAATTTGCAGGTGCTCATTGAGCACTATTTGATTTACAATACAAACAAATAGTGTGTTGCTAATAAGAATTTATCCTGGTCATGTTTTAAACCAAGACAGAACTGAAAAAAATCCAAAGAAGAAAACATATGTTGTCAGAGATTTACAATTCTGAAAATAAAGTTATAAACATCCCCTTCCATGTATGAAGATAGTGACAATATCCATGAAATGTCTCTTTGCCAGCAGTAGGTCCGCTGGAAACTTTTGCTGTGGCCGGGGAGATTCATCTGATGCTGATTTTCCAAAACTGACTAAAGGTCTCTGTCCATTCTTTCCTAATGTGGGTTTTTGTGGAAATTTATTGAGGTGTCCATATATGCTTCTATGAAATTTTGTCAGCAGAAAAGCTTGGGAAGTGTCACCCTCCATTAATCCAAATCATTATTTACCTACCTAACTACAGCAGGGATATGTTGAAAAGCTTGTCTATGTGTATGCATGCCATCTAAGACTGCAGCATAGTAATTTGTTGTAGGCTGAAATTTGGCATGGGATTTAAGGAGCACTTTTCTTTTTCCTCAAGTTTTGAAAAGTCCTTAGGGTCTGTTGACATTTCTTCTTCTTTCTTTCCCCTAAACAAATATACAAATAAACAAAAACCCAAATTAAACCCCACAGAACTAAAAAGTATTACTCCAGGTGTTGGTTGGGGCTGTTTGCACCAAAAAACCCATTCTGTTTTGGTTTTTTATTTTTCTAATGTTGGGGGGGGGGGTTGTCTTTGGGAAGTTGTAGAGGCATGTAAGCAACATGGATTAAATTCTGTTAATATTTTAACTTTCATGTTAACCACAACTTTAACAAGAGATAATTCTATGCAAGGAAACCTGAGATAAGACACAGCTTAGCTCAATGTACAGCAGTACCATACTTAGAATTTGGGAAATGCTTCCTAATATGTGGTTGGAAAATCATTTGAAACGTCTGTATTTTAACCCCTGCATGTGGACAAGAGGTGTATATCTAAGTATGAATTAACCCTTTCTCTAGACCAATCTCATGAACTGTTAACGTACTGTTAGCATCTTCTGGTCCTGAACAAATAACAGAAATGTTCGAAGTGTAACTGACCACTTATATTTTTGAAACTCTTTTGTGAGTTTATCTTCGCATATGTCCTATTTATTTATTCATGTGTAGTCTCAGAAGTGTGTAAAATACAACACAAAAAAATTCAATTCTTTGGCTTTTTAATGTGAAAAAGTTGTTCAATCACCTGGACCCTCCACCTTTGAAAATATTCCTGGTTCAGAAATGCATCATTGAAGCACAATGGAATTTTACAACAGATGCAGGAAGGCACAGTATCAGTAGTCTCAGTAGCAATTCACAAGGAAAAAGAAAAAAGGAACATTTTCTTTCTTGTATGGCCTGTCTTACTGTAGTACGCAAAAATATTCCTTAAATATATTAAAGAACAAGAATAGTGATGTTTGCAAAACACATATGTATCTGGGAGTTGCTACTTATATTTCTGAAAACAGAATCTGTAAAAACTTTCCACAAAATTTAGGGACAAATGCAGTAACCTACTTATTTGTGTTTCCTTATTAATTTTGGGATGGAGAAGGAGAAATGTCTGTTATTCACCAGATGATGAAAAGATGATAACCAAAGTCTGCCAGAAGAATTACTCTGATTTGTCTCTTTGTCTGCCTGCCATGGCTGGCTTGCTTGGGGGTGAGATTCCGAGCTAGCACAGCAAAATAGCAGATTTTAGACCACACTTTAAAAGCCGGCTATGCCATCTGTGATTTTCCCTTATCTCTGGCTATCGGATCTCTCTTTGGTGAGCAGCTGCATCCACGAGGCGGTTTGGTTTAGACCCCCCGGGACCCCAGGAACAAAGGAAGGCGAGAACGGAGACGCTGGAGGAGCTGGAGATGTTTATTTGCTCGTCCCCGGCAGCAGTCTGACTGGGGGCTGCTCGTTTCTCCCGAGTCTCGGGGACTGGGGGGCGGGGCTTACAGCAACAGCCAATGGGGAGGGAGAGAACCCGGGGCCAGCCCAACACCCCTGGCACCGCGGGGGGGAAGGGAGAAACCAATACACATTTGTATAGAGATATCATACACCCGAGGGGGTTTTCCCAGGCGCAGGTCTGTCCCCCCACACCCTAGGCTGGCAGGTTTGCCAGGACACCCCAACACTGATTCACAAATCATTCATTGAAATAACAATACTATTAATAGGAAAATCATAAATTTATTGATTGTTTCTACTGGAGAACTTCCTGTTGTTCAGGGAAACTTTATCTTCTGTCAGGAAGCCTTAGCTTTGCCTGAGTTCCTATGTTTGGTTCTAGGTTCTTTTGTGATGTCCAACTGAGGAAACAATATATTGATATTCTATTTAATTTTTATGTTTCTCATTCCCTCCAAATTCAACCTTAATCAGACTCAAGCAATTTACTCGGCATTGCACATCCCTGAAAACAGTAAAATATCTTTCTCTCCATTAAATAAGGAGAAAATATGTAATTGTCCAAATTTCTAAGTGGAAATCGGAACTGAAATAGTACTTCATCATAACTACAGACAGATGCATGCTTATGTGTGTCTTTATAAGTCTCTAAGGTATGATTATCATAAGCTTATTATCTGTCTATATGAATACTTAAGAGAACAAAGTACTATTAGCTTCTCTCTTCTCAAGAACTTAACCTAATGGACCAGAAAACTATCTGACCTAGAGCACTATTTATTGGACATATCCTTTCCCTCTGAGGCTGCTCCTGAGCTCCTGAGGCCAAACCAAAAGATCCTTGTTGAGTTTACATTTGCCCCTTATGCAGACATGACTTTCATTTACTTTAATGGGAGTTTTGCTTGATCTGATTACCTGACACTTATGTGATGCAGAGGAGTAGATTGCAGAGGAGGTGTTAGTAATGGCCTTTAAAACTGTCAAGAGCCCAAAGGACAGTGATGCTATCTCAAGGAGGGCTTTTGTGCAGGAGTCATTTTATTTAGTGTCCCATATGACTGTGAGTGCATGAACTCTCTCTCTCTTCAGTATGCACACAAGAGAAACTCCTCAAAATGGTCTGTGTTTTCCTCCCTTGTGCTGTGGTGTATGTATCTGTCTTCCCACTTTGTGTTTCTGCTCATGATAGAAAACAAAATGAAGTTGTCAGATGACTCAAAATGCCTCACTACAGCAGTGTCCTCTGTGCTGGACTGTACAATCAGCCTGGTAGCTTTAAGTAGGGACTTTTCCTTCTTGTGTGTTCCCATGATGTTGACCATACATTCAGATTACAATTCAGTGGTAAGTAATAGCCACAGCTATTCAATGATTACAGTCCTTCTAGGCCTCAAGAACTAATATTACATTCTGACATACAAGTCAGTAAATATCTGTCAGTAGTTACCTGCAAATCATATATAAATGATCTAACTTAGTTATTCTTATATTCACAATCATAGGTACCCAACAAAAGAATAAATTGCTATGTGACTTTATTTGAGGGTGATGGAACCAGTGTTACACTCAGGTTCAAACCCAGAAAAGCAAAGAAAGCTAAGTCTCTGTGCATAAACTGGAAAGAACTTAGAAGGCTCAAAATATTCCCAGAAACGAGATTAAAACCAAACGAGGTTAAATGTTGATGCCAAAAAATTGATGTATTTTATTTAATAGTAAAAGAGGCAACGAGAAGGAAGGAGAAAAGAAAGAAAGAAAGAAATAAAAAAAGAAATGTGTGTGGGGGCTGGGGGGACAGGGAGAGGTGACAGGGGTTAGGTGGAAGCATATCAGCCATCCGACGGTCCCAACGATGTCTCGTTGCTCCCCTCCATCTGGTCTTCTGCTGGTGAGGGTCTCCCATCGCCGCCGTGGCCACGCCGCCACACGCCACACTGCCCCACGCCAAAGAGTACAGAATGCCGTGCATTAATGTACGCTTTGGGCAGGTGGGAACGCCCATGTGTCTCCCTTGCCAGGGGCTAGCTTGACACACTGTCCCTTGCAACACTGAGGGTCTGTTGCATCATCTCTGGGGCAGCATCTGGGAACCCCTTTGAGGGGGGCCCCTTTGATGAGCCGTGTCACCCCCTCTGCTGTGGATAAGCTTTCCCCTCCCCGGGTGAGGGCCCCTCAGCTGGGCTCCTCTGCACAGTGGAGGATGGGCAGTCACTGTGCCTCTGACCAGAGGCTTTTCCAAGATACCCAAAGCCTCTCCTTCCCCCACCCTTTGGTGGAGGGTCTGTGCCAGTCTGGAAGTTGATAGCCCTGGGGCTGTGCTCGCCACCTTGGAGCAGTTAAGCTTGTGCTTTGTGAATGTCCCCAGCCCTGAGTTGTTACTTTATCTTACCTTCATCAGCAAGCGGTGTAAGGCCTCAGTCAGGGCCCCATTCAGGGTGCAGTAGTCTTCTCTGCAGCTTTTGTAATACAGTTTTAAAAGTCCTTTAAGAAAATATTTAGGTCATAAATTATAATATTTCAGTCTCTGACAACCAGTGAGAGATGCGGGAAGGAACTCTTCTTTTCCTCTAGGTTCTGTTAGCATCCATGGAAATTAACATTTTTTTCTTTTTGACAGAGGATTGCTCAGATAAGGTAATTCTATTTCTCTAAGGTTGAGTTATAGGTCACTGGATGAAGTGGTTTTAGGATTTTAGTCCCTGTAATTTATATGTTGGCATTACATAAAAATATTCATGTTTCCAGAAGTTCCAATATTTTTTTACAAATTATTTTTCTTGTATATACTATGTGTTTATGTGTCATTTTGTCATAATGAGAGACAACTGGGTCTAATGAGTTAAAATTTTGAAAAATTGGTATTTGCAATGAAAAGTAGCTTTAAAAAACAAAAAACCCAAACTTCACAAATAAAAAAAACCCAAACACACCGGTCTGAGATGGAGTTTGTTCTTTGTAAACAATGTATTCTCCTAAGAAGTGCTTGGAGCCTCTTTTATTTAGAACAGACAAAGCAGTGAAGTACTCCAAGCAGTAGTCCACCACTACAGAAAGTATAGCAGGTTATGATATAGAAGCTCTCTTCTTGATCCTATTTTCTCTAAAAATACAGTAGACTCTTTACATATGTCCTTGCTGTCTTCAAACCACCTGGACAAAAATTTATAAACTGATGTCTTTTTTTTCTTTTCTTGGTACAAGAATTAGTAAATGCCTGTGAAGGGCTGCGATGAAGTTTTAGTGTGAAGCTGGGCTTCAAGCACCATTGTAAATTATCTGGATTGTTTTTGAGCAAATGGCTTAAGCATATTTTGCCAACTGCAATGTTTAAACCCTTTCCTCTTCTTCTTTACCTGAGAGTTTTCTTTTAAGCATTTTAACCTCTTCATGTGGGCTAGGAAATCACTGTCATCATTGTTTTATTACTTTCCTTTAGACAAAAGCAAATCAAGAAGTGTGTGTAAATTAGCTAAAGGAATGGAAAGCTGATTTCTGCTAATGCAAGAAGCCTGAATAGCCCATATATAAAGTTTCCAGTTGAGTGCTGAAGGGGCCGCATTTCAAACCCTTTAGTTTCTATAATAGAGCTTTAAATTTAAAAAAAAAATTAGAGAATGTTACTATTTTAATGGTATGTCTAAAAGAAAAAAAAAAGATGATTATTTCATTACTGGAAAGAACAAAGACAACATCATTCAAATGGAAATTATTGATGTCTTTCAAGTTTTATGTAGTATGATAGTGAAAGAGGCAATGGCATACTAGCAAAAGAAAACCCTTTCAGAGCTCTGCATGGCTGCAGGGATTTTATCTGCTCTGACATCTTTGAAAATTCGACAGCTGCCTTTATTATTAAAAAAATCTAGTGTCTGTAAGTTTAATCTGTATCTTGTATGCAAGCTGACTACAACATGATCTTACCCTAATTCCACTAGAATGACAAACTTGAATTTTGTAATCTACTGGCACACTCATGTGTATCTGTTTCAATGGCTACGGAAGATTCTTTTTCAAAATATAAAATGATAAAATAAATAACAAGCATACAATGTTTTCTTGCCTTAAAATACACATTTTTTGGGTACATTAGGCTTTTGGTTTGGATTTTATGTTTGTTCTCCCTAGACATTGGTCAGGAAGTTGTCAGATTGATCACAACATTGGTGTCTCAGTATCTTAGAACAAAGATATTGGTATTGTGAACAAGAGACTAGGTCATTTTGTGTTGGGTCCACTTTCCACCTATATATCTGTGAAAAAAAAAATGAACAAACAAAAACAAAACAAACAAAAAAACCCCAAAGCACAAAGGTAAAATTAAGGTGAAAAAGAAGCTACAATTTTTTTTAAATATTGTGATGGTTCATATACAAGGACAATAAGGAACCCAACATGCCTACAGTGCCTATGAATACAAGATAATTTCTTGTTTATGTCAAGGATTTGGCAGTCCAAATGAAGACTTTTAACAAAATCATGGGAGAACTCAGTGTTTAATGATTGCAGCAAGTGTATACCCAGGCCTCATCAAATCTACTTTCATCTGTAAATTTATTTCAGATGAAACTGAAGGATTTTTAAACCTTCTGTCATTTCTGGCCTACTGTTATCCTAATTAAAGCTACTTTTCAGTGGGTTGCTGGAATTCTGAAAGCCTGGACAAGGGGGTATAATTTCTCAACAAAAATACTTTAAACCCATGTTTTCTGTGAATGTGAATCCAACTTTCAGGCACAAGGCAAAACACAGCCATACAGTATTTTTTTGAAAAATGCCAAACAGCAAGAAGGTACCAGAGCTATGACTGTCCTTGTGTGTCCTATGCAGAGACCACATGGCAGAAACTTAGGCAGGTATTACAGGAATTCACAGAGGAATTTTTAGGTGATCAGAAGAGGGCTACATGCATTAATTAAAAACATGAGAATATATGATGTCAAGCAAACAGCCCATCCAGCCTAGAGCCCAATCATCAACACAGGCAGCAGGAGATATTTAGAGAAAGAACACCAATCTAGTTGCTTTTTGCAGTCCAAACTCTGTCAATGGCCATGGGCTGTTGTTAAATGGTACCTTTTATTTAGACATTTTAGCAAATGAACTTCTAATTCTTTTTCGACTTACTGAGTGCCTCCACTTACATAGTGCAGTAAGCTCTGCAAATTTGCTGCTTGCTGTTTTAAGAAGGGCTGTGTTTTATCTGCTTGAAAAGAACCTTCTTCTAGTTTGAAGAACCTTTATTTCTAATATTGCAGTTTGGTTAACAACAGCTTCTTATTAGTTTTCAGGATTAATAATATCCCAATTCAGTGTTCTTCACCACAAAAGAGATTAGTAGCAGCCACAGATTTGCAGATTCATTGTTCGTTTCTTCTCCAGGTCTCTAAAATCATGAAAAGAGCTGGTCCCAGCACCTACCCTATGGGACCCCATTGCATATTCTTCTCCATCCTGGAAATCAACTGTTAAATCCAATCCTATGCTATTCTATGTTATGCTGTGCCATCCTACACTGCCCCTTCTATAATTTAGCTGACTTTCAGTGCTTAAAAGATGCTTTTCACAACTTATTTTCTTTAGCAGTCTTTAGTGAACCTTTAAAAAAATCTAAATACATTGGTTCAACTACCTCTTGTTCAAACTCATGGTTATTGTCATTCTTCCAGAATTGCAGATCAGTGAGGAAGGCTTTCCCTTTACAGAAGATATGCTGACTCTTTCCCAAAAGACTCTGTTTATTGATATGTTAAAGATCTTATGTTTCTCTTATAGACTCAGACTCATTACTCCTGTAATTCCCACTATCCTAGCTAGATGTCTTATCACAGATAGACAATGTTGACAATCTTCCTGTTCTATACATGTGATGGCCTCACAACGATGTGACACGCCATGGTTATACATCTGGTACTGCTGACTTATGAACATCTAATTTATATTTTGTCTTATATATTCTGTATATTTTTAGAAGTGATTGAATTCCTTTGACCTATATGCTACAAAAGGGCTTAAGACGTGGGAATATATTCAATGTCTTCTGCAGTAAAGACCAATTCAAAAAATAGTGGTTTTTTACTATAGCTTTGTCACAGCTGAGGTTTTTTTCAGAATTTTGTCACAATGTAGTCTCACCAGTTCCCTATCAGAAGTGCTTTAATGTGCTTAGAGACAGTTTTACTATCAGCCTAAGCACACTCTTCCAGCTGCTATTCAAATTAATTTTGAGGGTTTTTTAGTTTCCTGCTCATGTATGCTCTGCATATTTCATTGGTTCAGTTGTTCTCCATATTTAGTGTGTTTTAAATTTCTTCAATGCTGAGTTTTTACCTATGTTATCATTGTTAGGTTGTGGTCTGAGCTACAGAACTAATGTAGGATTTTGAGGTCTATTTTGAATTTCCATTAATTTTGGACTTCCACTGTAATAATTTTTAGGTAGAATTCAAGATGAAAAGAGGAGTTTAGGAGTTTGTTTGGGGTTTTCTTCTTACATTTTGTTTGGTTGATTGGTTGATTTGTTTGCGGTTTTTTTCCAGGGTTTGCTCTCCCATTTGTTTTGTAAAGCTTTCTTCCTTTCTGAAAATTGAAAACTCATATTTTGGGTTTGGCTTTTTTTTGGCCTGTTTCCTGCTTTTGAATCTTCTTTTGGCATGGTCACTATCACATAACAAATCTCCTAATAATATCTCTTGAAATGGTTCCTCCTGCATGGCTCAAGACCAAATTCTTAACAGAATCTTTTCCTGTGAGTTCTAAGACTTTTTTATTGTTCTAGAAATAAACCGTTCATCATAGTAAAAAAGGAAGTTTACATCTCATGCCATTTAACCCTATCAGATTTCTAGATAGATAATCAGAGTTTCTCACACTTAAGTACTTCTCCCAAACTTGGAAATTTTTCCATCTCACTCAGCATTTTGTATTGTTCTGATAAGGGCAGGCATATTTCCATACTAGTTCTACATTTTTATTAATAACATGGGATTTCCATCCAAAATGAATAATGCTTTTAATTTATGATCATAATATTTTAATGTTCCTTAAGTTTCATACATCACACATTCTTCCTCCATTATGTCCTAGTCTAGAATTCCTATGAATCTGGAAGCCTGGCAACACAGCATTCCATGGTTTATCCTCTTTCCATCAAGTCTCTGAGTTACCTGGTATGTAAGGGCAATTGTTTAGACTCCAAGAATTGAAATAATTCCTCATGTTATTTTCCAGGCTCCTAGCATAGTCAAGGAAGCACTACTAAGTTTTGCCCTATTTCACTGACTAATGTTGCATATTCTATGCATAAAGCACTATGCTTACCCTGTGAATTTCCTTCCTCTCTTTTGAAAGGCACACTCAAAAGTTAGTTTTGGTATCACTTCTGCAGGCTGTGTCAGCCTAAACTACCTGTTCTTCTGCAACAACTGGCTTTCTATTAACTTCTGATTTAAATAATCCTTTTGGGCATTTTGGTTTTGGGGTAGCTTTACCATTATGAGTATGCTGCAGCTGGTTTCCTTCTACTCAAGTTCCTCTGTCCATAAAGTTCTACAGTTCCTAATGTGTCTAAAACCCTACTGTGTATCCAGTCTTCCTATTGGCTCATCCACATATTGAAACTCTAGACTTCTGTATATATGTAGAATTAAATAGAATTTCAAAGTTAAAGAAGAGCTCTCCAACTAAAAAAAAAAGCAGGGAGAAGGAATGAAAACTGTTGAGGTTCAAAGTGGACAAAGCAAAAGATTGTCATCTTAACAAAAGTGTGAGTTTCTTGAGGCACTGAACTCTCAGACTAACCTTCAATGCAGTGAGCCAGATAAATACCCATGACGAACTGATATTATACACAGCATGGCAAACCTAACTAGATTATTATAAACCCATGACTTTTAAGAATGTTTGGGATGAGAACAATGGTTATCTATCTTTTCAATAGACAATTTTTTTTAATAATTCCTTTGAAGTCCATATTTACAGTCTTTGCTTAACAGTGCCCTCAATTCCCAAACTATGCAATGTGGGAAACATTTTTTTGGAAATACCAAAAAATTATTCTTCCAACTTCCTACCTTTTACAGTCAGGAGTACATTTCCTGTCCAGCCATTAGGGTATATAGTTTTGTGAAACAAGTTTACTTCAAACCATTCACTGTTTCAAAACTCAGTTTTAAAGGCAATATTAAGTAGAAAATTATGAAAAAAACAGATGAAAACCATAATGAGTTTGCTCTGTGGAAAAATTAAAAATCAGCCACCTTTTCAACATTGCATGGGCAAATATACAAAGAGAAGAAAAAATGGTTTTTTAAACTGGGGACTGAATTTACTTGCTTGACATGTAAAATAGAGTCTAAGGTCTGAGGAACTTAATAGGCGACAAGTGTACAGAATTGAAGTAATTTCTGTGTTCTGACATATCTCTAGCAAAATTCATATGTTCCTTCTTATTTAAGCAGGAAGCTGAAGAAAGCACTTGTCCAAAGAAACAGGAAAACAATGGTCCAGTTATTTTATTGGTGGTGGTGGTGGTTTTTATTGGTGGTGGTTTATTACAATTTGTCAGTAGAAAGAGAAGACATCATCATACTGTCCCCATATCAAAGTATACATAGCAGTTGTTCTTGAGACAGTCAATATAAATATTACAGTTGTTTATCATTCCCTCCAAAATTGGGTCAATGCACTTTCTTTTTTCCAGTTACCATCAGCTGCAAATTTGCAATTTGTTTCTTGTCTTTCAAGACAAAAACCATTTATTTTAGTGTAGTATAAATTTTATCTTACAGAACCACATATTATGGGAATTATTTGTTATGTCTATGTAAAACCTTGAACATATAATATTCCTTGATTCTTTTGAGCCATCTTTGTCCAACTTGTCAGAGAGGAAGTATTAAGTTTCTAAGCAATGGATTGATGAGATGATTTCTTACTATTAGATGATTTCTTGAGATTATTAACTTGTTCTTTCTAACTACACAGTAAACAGAGCTTTGTCTACAAAAGTCCTGAATCAATCAACACTGTCTCCCTCAAAAACTTTCAAGTAAAGGTTCAATTTAGAACGTGGCCCTGCAAAGCAAAAGCAAATTTTTATGGCTGAATGTTTGCAACTTTTAGGGCAAGCAGTGAGTTCTACATACTTTGAATAAACCATCAGGTTCCATCAGGTATATTTATCACATTTTTCCGAATTGCATATATCTGAGATTTATAGTGATGGAGTCCAAGCTTTTAAACTTATTAATATGAAGGTGATGGTATATTATTTCTATTATAAAGGCTTTTTCTGATTTGAAGAAATGGTTTCGCACCATGAATAAAACTGAACTCAAAAACTTATGTGAAGATTGAATTGTTCAGAAAAGGTTTCTGTTGCTTTTAAGACAGCATCACTGTGGAATATATGTCAGATTGAAAGCTAATACAGTCCTATCTAAAGAAGAAATATTTAACCACTGTATTTCTGTCTAGTTTTGAGAATGCTGAACAAAGTACAGCTATAACAGGCTATATGGTATAATTCTGTGCTGGTGACTATGAATGGTGTTCCAGACAAAGTGTGTGCATACCAAAAGCTAACATGGTTTTCTTTTGCATTTTAAGTATGGATTTAGCTTAGGATAATGCTCATTACACTATGATCTTGCCACCCCAAAGTGTGAAGGATGCAGAACCGTGCAAACAACTGCACTCAGAGGCCAAAGTGTGACTCATCAGCCCAACTGAGACAGGAGTTGCAACATGCTCTCCTGAACCACAGATGGGAAGTCTACAGAGGAAGTGCTTTTGGTTTGTGAAATCTACATATAATGGAGTTACCTATTTTAAAAATAATCCACAAGCAAGACAAGTAACATTTACAGAATCACAGAATCACAGAATGAACTAGGTTGGAAAAGACCTTTGTTATTAGCAAGTCCAACCTATTTAGGTGTGATGACTCACCCTTAAGGGGAAGGGAAGAAATTTGGATTTCACTGTTAGTTTTTAAAGCTGAGTTTTAGATGGCAATACAAGATGCCTCACAATCTTGCTCCCTTAGGTTCTTTCCTTGATGAAGGTAGAACCTCCTCCTAGTCTTCCAGGTGTGTGAAAAAGAACATGAATGAGATCTGTACAGTGACCCACTGATGCAACTCCCATTCAAGACTCTCAGTGTTTTCAATCTACTTCCTTGTCAGATAGCAGGGACGCTGAGAAGGTCTCAGTGTTCCCCTGATAATGACCCCAGATTTTCCCACCCTTATTCAGGCTGATCAGTATTTTACCCCAAGCAATATAAGCAACTCTTAAGTAACAAGGTAATTCAGAGCCAAAAAGTGACAGATTACAGCTTTGTTACAATTTTTCTCATCTCATATTCACATAACTTGGTTTCTATTTCTGACAGGTTGCAAGCTGACTAGGACCAGCGTGTCTACATGTCACTCAGGTGTAAAGACAGGAAATCAAAGTGCCATTTTTACTGCTATTATTGTTATTTTTATTATTATTGTCCAAGAAAAAAAAATAAAACAAAACAAAACCAAACCACTTGCCATTGCAGAAACTCCAATAAACCAATCATTGATTGATGCCACACTTCACTCTTCTTCAGCCGATAAAGACAAAGAAGATTTGATTTCATGGTCTCCTCATTTTTTCAGACTGGTGTGTCCAAATTCTTCAATTTGTTTATTTAGATGCTGTTTCCTTAGAAATATCAGCCCACATATTTCACACAGTTTAATGTCTGTTCTACAAATTGAGAAAAAAATTCAAACAGGCACTATTTAATGACTGGTTAATATTTAAATATATATAATTACTTGAGTAGGATTTTTTCTATTTATATCCCATAATCTGCATTTTTAGGAACCATTTGAAAGGCAAGTATAAAGAAGAGAGCTGGCCACAAATCAGGCCAGCTAGGTTTGTTTGCAGAAAATGTATCCCTGAAATCAATATTACAAGATTAAAATTTACTGCTGAGATCCTCAATATAGTTTAACATTGAGTGAGTCTGTGGGAGGGCAGGGAACATGAGACGAAGAGAAGTTTCAGAGCTGTTATCCATTATTTTGCTCCCAGAAGAGAATTTTTGTCCCAGAAATAATTTTTGTAATTAGTTTAACTGTTAGACAACATACAGGGTGCCCTAGATGTAGATTTATCATTGCAAAACCTCTCTTGATGATTTTTGAGCAGTCTTGGGAATCTGAAGAGGTCCCCGCTGACTGGAAACTGGCAAATGTTGTCCCAATTTTCAAGAAGGGCAAGAAAGATGACCCTAGAAACTACAGGCCTCTCAGTCTCACTTCAGTGCCTGGTAAAGTTATAGACAAGACTCTTCTAGTGATGCCTGAGATTGAAAAACACCTGAAAGACAAGGCAGTCATTGGTGACAGCCAGCATGGCTTCATGCGAGGAAAGTCCTTCTTATCAAACATGATCTCCTTTCCACTGATCTCTTCTCTGTGTTGACCAGTGACAGGACCTGAAGGAATGGCCTGAAGCTGTGTCAGGGGATGTGTAGGTTGGATATTAGAAAAAGGTTCTTCACCCAGAGGGTGGTTGGGCACTGGAACAGGCTCCCCAGGGAAGTGGTCACAGCATGAGCCTGACAGAGTTCAAGAAGCATTTGGACAATGCTCTTGGGCACATGGTGTGACTCTTGAGATGGTGCTGTGCAGAGCCAGGAGTTGGACTCGATCCTTGTAAGTCCCTTCCAACTCAGCTTATTCTCTAATCCTGTGATTTATGTTCTAAATTAAGAACAAATACTAGGAGTACCAAACTGCTCTGTACATTTTATCTTTTATGGCCAAATAAACTTCAACTATGCTGTTGGATATTTTTAGTGTTTCTCTTTTTCTGCGCAAGACATTTTAAAAGGGACATGAACATTAAAAATAACAAGCTCTATTATTTCATTCTTCGATGTTTCTACTGTGGTAAGAAGATTGAAGAGTTTTTTTTCTCATTGGCCTGCTATAGAATCATTTCAGTCAGTTTATATGTTATTTTAACTGAATGAAAAAGGTAGCATTTTAATTTTAAGGTCATTTAATTTTAGGGTTATTCTTCTTTGTTTGTTTGGTTTGGGTCATGTTGTCACCCCCCGCCCCCCTAGACTCTTTTTCCTTTTTTGCCCCAATGTCATAATTTTCAAGAACAAAAGACATATATTGTTTCTTTCCCAAAGCTGTTTTCCTAAACAACAAAGCTGCAAGTACAAGGATGACACCACAGCTCATGATTAGAAATCTTAATCCAGTTCTGGGGAGCAATTCTATGTCATATGCATAAAGCGTCTGGCTAAGCAAACAAAAAGGTAGATTTGCTTTGTATGTATAAAGGGTGCTTGCTCAATAAACATGATTTCTTTCTGTAATCTAAAACTTTTTCCTAATGTTTATGAAATCCTTCCTTCGCATGTCTTACTCTACCTGCCTTGAATACTTCCTCTAGATTTTGAAATAGATAATACGTAGCTTCTCCACTGAAAGTAACCTGGTAAAAAAACCACTTGTGTCAACCAAAACACCCTCTGACAGATCCTAGAGTTGAAACACAGAAATACAATACAAATCCAATACATAAATTCTATTTCTTTCTATATTTTTTTCTTTCAGAATAAAGGTTGCCTCTTATCTTTCCTCTTAATACTGGGAGGTGTTAATCCAGCAGTAATCCAGACTTTCAGGATCCATGCCTTAAATTTTAGAAGTTTGGTGACAGCCAAAAAAAGAGTGCCAGACAGCCAAAAAAGAGGAATGAAGGTAAAAGGAACTCACCCTAGTAATAATGGAATATGGAGCATTTCATTACCTATCATAGGTCACTGTTTCACTTTCAGTCCAGGGTAGTAGTGTTAAGACAGACTGTTACCTTGTGAGAGATGTTTTATGATCTATATAAAATGAGTTGCTAAGTTGACTGTATTTTCCTGTTGTCTAATACATGAATATCCACTTTGATATAATCTAGGACCATTTTGACTACTCTCACATGAGAATCTAAGAAAACAATGTGACACATTGTCCTGACTTCAGCTGAGATTCCTATTTTTCATCCTCGTAGCTGGTACAGTGCTGTGTTTTGGATTCAGTGTGAGAATAATGTTGATAACACTGATATTTTAATTGGTGATGTGCAGTGCTAGTGAGCAATGATATTGTGCATCAGGTTTTTTTCCCTTGAATTTTCTTCTTTCTCTCTTTTTGTTATCTATCTCCCTTTTCATTACTATTATTGCTATTAGTATTAGTAGTAGTGTATTTTCTTATATTTCAATTGTTAAACTGTTCTTAGCAATGGATTAAACTTTTATGTTTCTCTTCTTCTGGGTGGAGCAGGGAGAAAGAAGTCGTGGAAGAATGTGTCTTCCAGAATAGGGCTGAAGTATTTAGGTGAAGAATCTCGAGTGAGGGGACCCTATAATGATTTCTTTCAGTGATGACTGTACTCTCTAGAACTCACCAGAAATCTTGATATCAGATTTCTCACTGAATTTAATTTAGTCTAAAATTACTTTCTAGAAACTGATTTTTTTCTTGGTAAATGATTTCATTGTATTGTATGGGAAGAGAGAAGGCTGGGAATGGGAGATATTGTGAGTCAAGTTTTAAGATAGATGTGTCTGTCCACCTGAGCAATCAGGCACACAGATGATATCTATTTTGTCAGGGTGAAAATTAAGTAGTAGACAGAAATAAAATGCTGAATGCTTTTGAACCCTCAGCCCTCAAAAGTAAATATCCATTCTTAAGTACAGATTTTGCCTAAAACACTCAGTTAAGAATTTTAGTTACGAATTGCAGGGCAGTGCAATTCTTAACAATTAATTAAGCCTTTATTTGTGTAATCATACATGTGTTAATGGTGCCAATCTAGGATGATTCCAGAGACAAACAAACTCAGAGCTCTCTGGCTGGATCATAACTTTCATAATTTTTAATGTTACAATAATCTTAGGGGCAGTTTTACAAGTAATGTGTAAGGAAGGTAAAATCTTGCCCATGAAGAACCTGCAGCTTTTTTCCTCATTTGAAAGCACATGTGTATAACATTTGATACAAAAATCCCTGTTAGCACAATTTAATCTAGGCTTCTGTTGAGAAACAGCTCTTCATTTTCAAACCTGAAAGGAATGCACTTCTGGTCACACACAGATGTGTACTCTTGAGTTGCATTGTGACATTGCAAAAGGAGATCCAACCAGACAAAACTATTTTATTTGCTCTTTGGCTGAAAAAATTTCAGAGAGACCAGATCCTGAAAGATCCTGCAATTCACACAGCAACAAACAATGGTTTAGCTGCGCAAGGCTCAAATTATTTAAAATAAAGTAAATGTGTGACTAAAGAGGAATGGTTTGATCCTGTAAGTCTCTCTATTTTTTAAATTATGTCAGACTCGACATCTAGAATATTGGAGACTCCAGCCAAGGATCATGAAGACGAGTGAGGACCTGAAGCAGCCCAAATATGAGGCAAGGCTGAAAGAGCTGGGATTATTCAACTTTAGGAAAATTATTTTTCAGCTCTTTGAACCTTTCTGTTTGTTTGTTTCTGCAAGGGTCAAACATTGGTACAAGTCAACCTGAGAGGTTATGGCCTTGGAGATATTCAAAATTCAACGTGGCATGCCCCTGAAAAATGCTCTGTAGCTGACCCTGCTTGGAGTAAGGTGGGTTGAGTAGACAATCTCCAGAGATCTCTTCCAACCTCAGTCATTTTCTGTCTCTGTGAATTTTTGTGTAGTAGTTTTAACCACTGTACAAAGCAATAAGAGAAGGAAAGGGAAAGTATCATCTCTTTTCCAGCAGTGGTAGATACAATAACTCTGTTGAAGTTGATTGTCTATGAATTCGTTAGCCTTGCTCTGGCCTTGCCTCATGTGGTAAAACACCTAATTTGCCTATACTGAGGCCTGAGTTTGGGAAGTAACCTAGTTCTGTTCCAAAAGAGGTACTTGTTCATAAAAATAGAAATAGTGCTTTAGACAACTGGAATATTTCTGACAAAAACTAGACATCCATAGTTTTAGAGTGTGGATGTAGAAGTGAGATTCCAGATTCCTGCTAAGTCCGGGATTTATGCTGTTAAAGCATAAGCATTCAAATTCTGCCTAGGTGGTGATTTCTCAGTCCTTTCAGGAAGCTGATGTTAAGGTGCTTGAAGGCAGGTTGCTTTCAGTGGTCTGACATTCAGGTGTCCCACATGAACATACTCACTAGTCTCCTGGGTAACCTTACTGAAGGGCTTTGCCTCTGTTTTTCTGTCCTACTAAATGGGTAGTTATGCATTACCCTCCTCAAGCCCACATGCAAAAGCTCATAATCTTGGTCTAACTATAGTACGCACATGTGCTACGTCAAAACTGTGCCTGAATGTATCCATATATACATGTGCACAGTGTGAATTTAAAATAGCTATAGTAATTACAGGACAAAAAAAATCTTGTGTAGGTGTGTGCATGCAAATGTAATTTCTCAGTCACATTTGATAGCAGCTTTGTATGCCCAGGAAAAAAAAAAAAAATAGAAAAGAGGAAAAAATCCCCTAAGTCCTCATTCATTTACCAAATTTTGTGAAATGCCAGCCTCTTTTAATGATTACTGCATGCCAGACTGAGGTAGAAATGTCAGCTAGCCAGAATAAATGGAAAACAAAATTATACTATTTTCTCATAGCCCTGCCAAGATCTAACAGCGCAAGAATACTTTTACATTTTATTAACCTTGGCTCTGGAACTTTTAAGTGTGACAACCTTTAGATGTGCGGTTTAACTTAAATACAAACATTCTCCATTTCCATACCTTATTCTTTTTCAGTGCTGCTCTCACATCTGAATAGTGTGAGCCGGCAGATGAAGAGTAACCTGCTAATACTCTGTCCATCATTTATGTTTAGGTTTTGGATTTTATGGTTTATTTTTGAAAGATGAAAAAAATGCAAAATATTTTTGTGGAAACAAATAAAAAGATTGTATGAACAAAGAGAAAAGGGAAGAAGTCTCCTGATGTTTGCACTTGTGACCCAATGGCAGTTTTCTTTATGTTGTAGAATTTCTGTTTGAAATTGCCAGCTGGAATTTTCTGAAGAGAAATGGAAGTTGTAGCAATCTGGCCAGACACACAGGAAGGAGGCACATTTATTTTCCCTTTGGAAACAAACCAAACCAAACCAAAAAACAAGAGGGATATCACTTTAATATTTTGCCCTTCAAAAGAATAAAAGAGAATATGGATGTTTCAATAAAATTATATGGCAGTCACAAATGTAATGTCATGAAACGCTCAGTAACAGGATCATGAAAAGTGCTGGAGTGGGGGAAGAAGAAGGAATTGTAGAAATAAGCAATGTCTTTACTACAAAATATTTTGATCTGTGATCAGTTGGGCAGTATGTTCTCAAAAGGGTCTTTTCCTTTTTATTTTCCTTCGGGCTCTGAATACCCAGAAACTTGCATGGCAACCAGATGGAAAGCAAAATTACTGAGGTAGCTGGAGAAAAGACCAGTGCTAAGCTTCCAGGAATGGTGCAGTTCCAGTTTAGTTTCAAATTCTGTCAATCCATCTGTAAGAAGATGAAGGAAAAAGTAAAAGCACCTATCACTAGACTATCTAAACAGCTCAAAGAAAGACAGTTATGAATAGTATAATAATGTCCAGCCTAATGCAGGTAAAGATCTGGTGACAGTAACTCCAGGTCTGCTAATAGTCTTTCATATCTCATGTCTTATTTTGCTCCTCTTGTTCATACTCAACTGCTGTGTCAAACTCATGAAAACATTTTGAATCCAGGCTTTGTAATTTGAAAGCTAGTTTTCAACCTACTTAAAGGTTTAGAGGTATATTGTTCAGACATTCAGATTATATTGGGAGTGGGCTAGTCTGTGTATCCATCAGAAAAAATGAACATTACAACTGCTATTCATTAATTTATTTTTATGCAACTTGAAGTGTCTGCCTCTGGCTTCAGATATTTTTAGAGTACTTAAATGTGCAATCATGAACATGGAAGTTCACACAAAATATGGAGACAGTCAAAGCTGTCCAGGTAAAACAAAACTGACTATTTCTGCATACTGAAACCTCCCGTCTGAATATTTGAGATGCCCAATGCCATATTACATGTCTAATTCTCCTGGGAAATCAAAAAAAGTATCCAACTGATTTCAGAAGGCTTTGAATTGTATTCCACACGTGTGTAAAAATGACTTTTATGTGTTCTGCCATAGAATGTAAAAAAGCTGGGCTGAATCAGACCAACAGGAGAACAGAAAACAGTAGTTACAATATGCACAATCAAAGCCTCTTAATTTAAAACTCTTTCTTACATGAAACATTTCCAGTGATCATATCTTCATTTGTGTTACACTGAATGGATGATTTATAAAACTGTGTCCCAAGATTTCAGAACTTTACAAAGTAAATCAGTGACAATTATAGCTGTGTAATACACCTTTCCAAACTAAAATTACCTGTCATATTTTTCAAAAGCTTCTGTGTTGCAGCAGCCTGTCTATTATGGGGGTGTTGTGCTTGTGTAAGCACAAAGACCTTGATTCAATTGCGCATTTGTTATCATACAAGTGACATCTCAGATGCCTTAGGATCTGTGAGACATTCATGTGAACTGACTGATAGGAGAGAAACCCATTGTTTACCCAAGGTTTTCCCTTGACTACTGGGGTTCCAGCTGAATACTACACAATTTATTTCCAATAAACCCCAGTAACTGGATGTCCAGGAAGCTGAATAAAGCCTGTAATATGAATAGAGAATTTTGCTTGGCTGCATTTACTCTAGTAACCTAACTATGACACAGACTTTTCTCTGACCAGAGGTACAAAGTGACCATGCTGAGCTAGTATCAATTTTATTATATCCTCTCCCACCTCAGAAAAAGGTAGAAACACCCTAACTGTTTGCTGGGAATGGCTAACATCCAGACTAGGATGTTTGGAACAGGACTAGCTGCCTTGAACCAAAACTTGGACATGGAACATCCTAATGATTCATGGGTACAATCAGTTGAGTTTCGGTGTCTGAGTTTACTCTCTGCCTCTTCTCAATTGTGTCACAGAGATTTTGACCATATGTTCAGGGCACTGCAAATGTCACCAGTTCTCATAGGGATATGGGCCTTCACAGGGATTCTTTCCAAGAGGACGGTAGGAACTGACTGCCAGGACCCACCCCATCATCCCAGACAGGAGCAGAGCAGCTGGGCCACTGGGGACAGCCCAGCCCCAGGCATCAGGCACCTCCATGGAGGTGGAAATGGGCCAGGGACAAGATGGGGTGTGGGTCCATGGGTGAGCCTGGCTTGATAGGGCCCATTGCCAGGCAGGGCGGGGCTGCAGGGAGCTGCAGACCAGCCCTGCCGTGCTGTTGCTGGACAAGGCCTGATGGCCCTGGGAAGTTGACATTGAGTCCTGGGTTGTAGGCAGGATGGGGAAGCCCCAGGAGAGGTCAGGCAGGGGCAGCCAGGACTGTCAGGGGCCTGAGAGCAGCCTCGTCATCTTCACAGACTTATAGAGGCTCCAAAACAGCCTCCTATAGGGGCTATGACTTCACAGGAATTGTACCCGCTCTAAGTGGTGGGAGATTGTCAGGCAGCTAATGAAGAAGGAGGAACAATAATCTCGCCAAGAATAAATGGGAGTACGTAAAACCAAGTCTTTAATGTAAATAGGTCTGTTAGAGGGCCTTCACAAGGATATTATACATGTGATTAAACAGTGAAGAATGAGAAAGTTAAGAATTCAGCTGAACTGACTTCGTAGCAAAGCCTGAATTCAGGACAAGACAGTCCTGGAGGTGAGGACTTATGGCAATCAGAAGAGCCCTTGTAATGTCCCCAAGGTAGCATACAACCCTGCTTTTATGCAGTCAGCACTAATTTGCTGTCACTGTCAGAGCCAAAAATATTTGATATACTAATATTAAAAAGAACATTCCACCACACCAGAAAACCATTTGCTTTCAGGGCTAATGCTGATAAATTTACTGTGAAACGTCCACAGCATAATGCTCAGTACAGTATGCTGCTTGGTTTCCAAAGGCGTGCCTAATGGGGACACGTGCCTCGTCTTGCTTTTTACTTCCAACACCCAGCTGTACAGAGGCAGAAATTTAAAATTAAAAATAACCTTTCAGCTGATTCCTTGCATAATTGCTATCTTGTTTTGTTACTGCTGTGGTTGAATTATAACTTGCTAAAGCCCTGGAGATTTGTGTGCTAGTTTATCAGCCTGAATTTGCATTGACATGCTTTTCAGTCAAGTGAGTAACTAAATCCTGTGGCCTTGAGTGAGCCTGGAAGTATTTGCATAGAAAATTAGAGGTAGATTAGGGAGAATTAATATATGATGCCTCCATAAATAGATGCAATGATGAAAATTTTGTGCATCTCAAAATTCTACTGAATTTCATTGAAAGGCTGTGGCTGACCTACCAGCAACGCTGTGAAAAAGCAATATGATACAAATAGGTGCAAGACAGCCAAACCTCTGCTGCAGTACCAGGCAGCCTTTCACTGTGGTTATCAGAAATGCCCATGTGTCTCTTGACTGTCATTCATACATGAACACAAGCAGACTAAAACAGGAATTTCAACTGAAGAAGCTGATCATTTTTTCCCATTTACAATCTAGTGAAATTTGATCTTTACATTTTTGTGGAGCAGATCTGTACACAGAGTAAACTTCTTAGTTTCCTTGGGCTATGGGGTATTTATTAATTACTTTTTTCCCCTTAAAAAGGAGTAGTTAATTTGGTAGGTGTTTCATCCTGGTTATCAAAAAGGCTGCCAATGCCAGAATATTCTGTTAGGAATTTTTCTCCTGTTTATTATGAAAGATTAGGGGAAAAACCCCTTCAAATTAAGGGTGTATTTATTAATTTCTTTGTTAATAATCTTCTGAATGAGGCTTGTCATCACCAGACCAAAATCGACATGTTCCATATGGTTTCAGCCAGTATTTGATGCTTTAAAAGAAATTGCAAGAAGCCTCATTCCCCTTAAGGTAAGTATCTGGTGACAGGTTTAGGCTTTTTTTCCCCTCATGCTCAAATCCATCAGGTTTTATTGAATCCTTAATTTTGCTTAATGTAACTGAGGGTATTTTGAAGTCTGAGAACCAGTTAAGAAAGTTATATCCATATATCTGGAACTCCTCAATGAATAGGAGCATTGTCCTCAGAGTCCCTGAGTGCTTTTACAATAATATTTCTGTTTAAGTTCTGGTTAAACCAACTCTTCATGTTCCTTGAGCTTCTGAGAATTTCTCTCACTTGACTAGAGTGGGAGCAGATGGCTTTGATTAGATCACCCAAGACTTTATCTTTTAATCACCTGCCTCACCCAATCTGAGAGGGGAAAAGGGCAGACATATGAGTAATCTCCTCCTTTCTGCTTCTCAGTCTTGCCAGTCCTCTGCAAGGCATCTCCTAAGACCTCATTCATCACTGCGAAAGCTGCGAACGGATAGCTGTGTCATACCCCAAGGTTCTGCTGTGGTGGTGCAGTGCCTAACCTCTCCCCTGTAAAAGGAAAGGCTACATGTACTTTTGTCAACCTGTCAGCAAGCACTTCTCTCTCTATACCGTTTGCTCAACCCTCTCCCCCCATCCCAACAATGTCAGGTTTCTGAAAATGTTTCATTTTGAAGAAAACCCCAGAGGTAGTTCTCCTGAGCATATATTCTTTATTTCATTCCTCAGTGCACAGCCATATGTGAAGATGTATTTATCTGTATGTGTGTGTATATATGTGTATATATTTGTATAGGTATGTATTTTGTATACATATCCATATCTCAAAAATGTGAAAAAGGAGTGGATATTGTGCTTCCTTTGGGTATTAAAAAATATCAATGGCGGCAATTACATTTAATTTTTTGGTCACAGTTTTAAATGACCTTGTCATAAAACCACAACCTTCCTTCTCTGTTTTTGCTTCAAAGAAAAGTAGTCCACAGAATTCTCCAGAACTAAGATATAATATTCTCCTCGGACTGCTGAAGAGTGGCAAGTTAATTCTTACCAGAAGAGTTTTCCAATAGTCTACTACTGTTTCCTGCTGAACGTTAATTTAGAATTCTTATACTAACTCACATTTAACATTAAGCACAGTTTTTCAGGGAAAGAAAACCAGGCTGATTAAAATAGATGTCTCAAATTTTCTTTGATTCGAGGCCAAATTACAGCTTCCTTACTTTTAGCCGGTTTTTATTCAGACAAGTTTCTGTTTAAGCCAACAGATTTTTTAAATTCTGTTAAACCCAGCATTATTCTCATCAGAATTTAGATCAGCTGTGAAAGAATAAACTCTTGAAAACTTTCAATACTTACATGAAGACTTTTATAAATAAGTAAAAAATGTGTATATCTACAAAATGATCAATTTCATAAGATCAGAAATTTGAATATAAATAGCATTTGAGAATAAATAATTAACTTTAAAAGTGCCTAAGCATTGCTCGGATGTTTAATCATATTGGATGTAAGGCTTGTACTCAACATATATCGATGTTGTATAAAGAGATGTGTTCTTAAGAGATTTTAAATAAGAAATGGCAAGGAGACATGCAAAATTAAATCCCAAATGTTTCTTAATTTCATGAAAACATGAAGCTTCTCCTTTGCATCATACTGACTTGTTCCAGAATTCATCAAAATGACACTAAATTTGGGGAGAAGAGGGTTTAAATTCATAATGTGAGCATAAATACTTTTTTTTTCCCCCTGCAATACAAAACACAACTTTAAAGAGAATAAAGTACTGTGAAAGCATGACAAAGTTATATGATATCAAAAGAATACATGAAATATCTGATTCATACCATGAGAAAGAATACCTTGCCTTCGAGACACAGTTTACTCCTCAAGCTATCAATGAGCCTTTTTTTATGCTACATCTGCCAGAGCAGCTCAGCTTCACCATCTCTTTGTAGACACACTCACAAGATAACACATTTATACCCCACAGGTATTAATAAAATCATGGATTCATTGAATAGTTAGGGTTGGAAGGGACCTAAAGATCATCTACTTTCAACACCCCTGACATGGGCACTAGGCCAGGTTGTTCAAAGCCACATCTAATGAGGCCTTGAACACTTCCAGGGATGGTGCATCCTGGTGGTATATGTTAATACTCAGCAGAGATTCACAGTTTTTTACAAGGAACTTCACAAAACTTGTCTGAGAGTTCATAGCCCACAGCAGCCCTGTTACCCTGATCATCAGCTAGGAGACAAAGAACCCTAAGGTCAAATTGTGGTAAATTAAACTGAACAGAAATATTTCAAGAATATGGCAGTCATATTTTGCACAAAGCCATTGAAAAGCATGAAGAAGTTTGATATTAACAGTAACACCTCAGTCTAAGTATCTGTGATAGGCATTTAATTCCTGTTTCATAAGGCAGTTATCGTATGTTAAATAAGTACTGGCAGATTATTTAACACACAGAGTATCAGTTATATATGGGTTACCTGGCAGATTTCTTAAGAAACAAAATGTCACTAAATATCTTTTTATTAGACTTTTAGCTTTAGCATCACCTTTAACTAAAGGAATTGAACTCTAGAATTCCTAATAACCTTTTTTGGTACACTGTATCGGTTTCATCTAGGATAGAGACAATTTTCTTCCAAGTAGCTGGTATAGAGTTGTTTTGTATTTAGGATGAGAATAGTGTTTTCATAAGATGCTGATACTTTAGTTGTTGCTGATCAGTGTTTACACTAAGTCAAGGTCTATTCAGCTTCTCAAACTACCTCACAAGTGAGTAGGCTTAGATGAGCAGAAGAATTTGGGAGCGGTCATGGAGAGAACAGCTGACCCAAACTGGCCCAGGGGATATTCCATTCCATGTGGTGTCATGCTTAGCATATAAAGCTGGGGGGAAAGTTAGCTAAGGGATGGCTGGGCATGAGTCAGTAGATGGTGAGCATGTGAAAGTAGATTGTGCATCTCTTGCTCTGTATATTCTAAATTTTGTATCATTATTATTGTTAGCATCATCATTATTTTTCCTTCCATTTCTGTCCTATTAAACTGTATTTATCTCAACCCACAAGTTCTACTTTACTTTTTTTTTTCAAATCCCTCCTCATCCCACCACAGGGAGGGTTGTGAGCAGGAATCTGTGTGGTGACTAGCTGCCTTGTTGCCTTAAACCACGACATGCAGAACACCATGCGTATTAAGTGAAGAGAATTTCTCATTAATTTCAATATACTGAAAAGAGAACATATATAGTCCACTTTTTAACTTGTCATGTATAATAGTGATATCTCTGTGATATTTTGCACTCTTTATGTTGCCTGGACCACTTTATTTCATTTTATGGTGTCTTTATTGGGATTGCTTCTGACATTTCAAATAGGAGAATATCTTCAAAATATCTTGGTAAGAATGTCCATTCATACTTTTTCCCATCTCATAACATTTTGCACAAAGTGAATAAATTTAGTTTAAACTCAAACTAATTCTCCACCAGCCCACGGTACCTATTTTGCCAACTTTGAAAAAATTGAGACAAAAGCTCATGAAAGTTCTCCTCTGAACCAAAGAACTACCTGGTTAGATTTCAATAAACAGAAAGTAAGTCCTTTATCTCTATAGTTCAGCATGTTTCCTGCCCTTTTTGGCTAATTAGTTAATTTAAAGAGGTATTATTCATTGACCATATGGACCAAGTTTATTTCATAAAAATTTAAGAAGTCAGAGCTGTGGATTCGACTGTGCAAGTGTCGTCAGAATAGTCTTTATCTGTTTTGGCCCTCTCAGGTGCTTGCATATTGTTCTCCACTTACCTACCCATCCAGAAAATGCAAGGGTAAAATCTCCCAGGTGAGGCAGCAAACTAAAAAATATTCTCAGGGAAAACAAGGTTGCTGCCTATACTTTTTCCTTATTACCCTCCCTTGGAGGGTATTGAACTTTGAAATTGATTTAAAACTCTTTTCTGCTTCAATTGAAAACAACCCCCATGTGCTCCCAGTTCTGTCCTCAGAGCACTTGTGTCTCTGTAATGATTTTGCTTTTATAAGAATTGAATTTTCAAGACATGGTGCAGGATGAATACTTTGATATATGCCATGCAGTTTGCTTCTTGGTGTCTTGCGCTCTCTGTTCAAATAAATATCGTTGGTCAACATTACTGATGAAAAGGATGGTCAAATTTCTGGGAAAAAGTTTAACTGAAAAGTTAAACTGGTGACCAAAGTATGAACAGACACACTTTGTCAATTTTTTGGGGTTTTAGTTTAATGTTATTTTGAAGGAAGAAGGGGAAAAATAATGTGTCTGTGTGACCGGAGACAGGGATTCAAAAACACTTACCTTTTTTCCTACAGCTCCTGCCAGGTTGCTAGACAGTTGAGGGCGAGTGATTTTAATCTTGGTTTCTCACTCTAAAATGGACCTGCTGATTCTAGTAATTCTGCTGTAATTAATAGCTAGCTAAATATGATAAATAATATTTCATTACAAAGGTAGTAACTACTTTTCATATTTGTATAAGATTTATACATATTATAATATTTCTAAGTAAAAATGGAATGAAAACAAAGCCTTTTGCCAAAACTTGGCTTTATGCAATTTCCGTCTTCATTTGTTCTTCATAGAACGTGTAGTAAATGTAGTCTAAATTTACATGAGCATAAAATCCTTATGAGGATGGATAGGAAAAGAACAGTGACAACTATTTCAGTTTCTTTATTGGTAACACCAATAAATAGACAACAAGATGAGCTAAATCATCACCATGCAAGGGAAACAAACATACGTCAGGTACTGTTGTGGTTTTCTCTTCAGCTTACTGGCAAGTGGAGATATGACAACATCCTATAGGACAGCTAAAGCAGCAGTCACCAATAAAATAATAGCAGTGGACCTGCGACTTTCCAAAAAGCTTGAGCAGACAGATGACCTTATGTTTATACTTTGTGTGAGACACCAGACCTCCAACTCTACAAAAATAATAATGTAAGGAATGACTGGTGTGTACCCAGATCCTGGGCCAGTTTCTAGAATGCCAGATTTTCCCACCCTGAATCTCACCTGCAAATTTTTCACTTAACTTTCATTCATCAAGATGGCTTGCAAAAAATGCTGCACTCTGAATTTGAGCTGCAAAAACCCAGCTTTTGCTCGTATGTGTCTGCAGGGTTTTATGCAAACAGGACTTTCACCATTTCCATACAGATCTCATCTCTGACAAATAGGTTTTGTACTTTGAAGCTAACCTGTCTTCTATGTTTTACTAAGAAATATTCAGTGCTCTAAGTGCAGATGAAAACTCCCGTCTCTTTCACATCCTCTCCAATTCAAGGCATTGCCAATGGTGCTGAGAATGGCAGCACATATTCTGTGACTGAATTTTCAACAGCCTGTTCTTAATTTTACATAATTGGGACCTGGTTTAGATAGAAGCTTTCAAGTATCCCCTATGAGACATGGAAACAGATAAATAGCCAGTGCAAGGAATAGAGAGCAGATAATTCTAGTAAGAAAAACCATGTCCACTCTAGGGGAAGCATTAAGGGCATCCCACATGAATTAAGACAGATCTCTCCTGCCTTTCATCCATATAACTGATCAGGACAGAAGGATCAAGTTTAAGTGGTTACATTTGCTGATGCTGATGGGAGAGCAGCAAACATAGATAGCTGCCAGAGATACACAGAAGGTAGAAAATTACTTTAGTTCTGGGCTGCAGACTGACATACTGTATTTACTTGTTTCGATCAGCCTGATTATAAACTCACTCTAGGGTTTTGTTTTAACACAATGCCACTGATTCATTAGAATTACTTCTAAGTTAGTCTTATCTTTTTCTAATACAAGAAAGGCTTGTAAGTTTAGCATGAAATTACATTTTTGTGGAAGAAAGGGAGAAAGACAAACAGACCTTTAAATGAACAAATAAGCCACCTAGTTAAGAGTTTGGTGACGTTAAGGAATATCTTAACTGAGAGTAGGACTCTGGGACTCAAAGAAACTAATATGCAAAACTGGATGTGCTGTCATGGTTTGATTTTCCAATTTCCTCCATATCTATCCAGTCACAGGATCAGTAAGTCTCAAAAGAATAATGATTAAGATACTCTCAGGTACTCCTTGATGCATTCCAACCGCTAGTATGAGCTCTGCATATACATGGCATCTTATATGTAGGGAAGGAGATCAAGATAAAATAAAAAGAGTGTTGGACCTGGCTCTTTTGGTAACCCTTGACACTGAATTTCTCCATGCTGGAACAGAGATTTTTGAATCTCTTATACCACTGGAACTCCATAAACAAAAGTAATTGCATCAGGGTGTTCTGTTGCATTAAAAAAAAAAAAAATCCTGGAAATAAACCCCAACAAAACCAAACCAACAAGTAAAACAACTAAATGATAAATACTTTATAGAATGGAAATGGTAGTTAAAGGAAAATTAAATTGAGCTCAGCTCAAAAATTCAGCAGGATGGCTCCTAGAGTCTGTCATAATAGTGGAACTTTCAGAACAATAGCTAAATTAAGATTTTCGGCATATCATGGAACAGAAAACTTTTTAAGATGTCTGTAAAAGTTATATTATTTAGGGTTTAAAAAATATATATCTACTGGATAATGGAAGATGAGTAAGTTCCCTAACCTTCCATTAAAAAAAAAAAAAAAAAAAAAAAAATTACCAGAATATAATTAATCCATGATATCATAAATCATATCATTATTTTCGTTTCATCATTCTTGTATAAACTGAGAACAACAGTTATCATTATAAATCTGGGATGGCATTTATTGGATTTGCCAAAAAATTACTAACAAAAACCCAAGAATGCCTTCCTAAGAAGATTTGGATATTAAATTAATGTAAAAATAATAATAACAACAACGACAACAACAACAAGAAGAATAATGCAGCTTTCCAGACTAATCATTATGCACCACATGAGAAAAAAGAATAAGCCTTAGCAATGAGGTGTGAGGGTTAGACAATCCAAACCAGCAATTAAGTTTTGAGCTATTTGTGATGAATGAATGCTTTTGAAGTATGCCTGTAAACATACTTAACTTCCTGAAAAATTTAATATCTAATATTTTGATTCAGTTTTTTTAAGAAAAGGAAGGAGGATAATGCTATTAATTTTTGCATAGGAACACATATTAGTCCAAAAAAGTGTGACGTTTATTTAGTATTGCTCAAATATTGACTTGTTATTCCTGTTGGTCAGTTGTTCTTTTATCCTACCATTTACCAGAAACCTGAGGCTAGAAGCTGATTCTAAATAACTACTTGCATTGAATGAGGACTTTTCCCCACAACATTCTTACCCATTCTGTAATTTTTCTCTATTACCTTAAGGTAGTCTTCATTTTTCTTTGAAGTAACTGTTTCATATTATGACAATATAGATTGTTTTCTGGTTTTATTTTGTTTTTTTCTGTTTGTTTGTTTTTGTCGTTATTGTTTGAAATTATTAATTACTTCAACTACTTTAGAGATTCCTTACATTTTTAAGAATATATGCGGATAAATGTCTCAGACATGGACACTATATTGGGCGGAAGTGAGAAATTCAAAACAAATTAGTAGCATTTTTGCTTGAATTGCTTGACATATATGATACTGAGATTTGCGTTCTTGGCCTTCTCCATTTAACAGATGTGTGTTACTACCATGAAATTATTACTTATTCTCCAGGGTAATGCACAGCATCGCTTTATTAACACATGATTTCTCCATTCAGTGTTCAAGATGCAAGTCCTTATAACCCTCAATGCCTTTAAACACAAGTATATTTCTTTTTTTTCACTCTTCCACATAGTTTTCTGATCAAAAAATGTCTCTGTTGCATTTTACCAGTAGGCTAAACCTACAGGTAGTGTGCCCTATCCTACTGTAAATCATGCATTCACCCTTAGGAAAAAAATAGAAGTAAACCAAAGCTACCTAGTACATGAACTGGTTAAAAAAATATGTTTGAGAAGATAGGAAATTCAGTATTTTCACGTCAAAATTTAATATTTCTTTAATTAGTTGTCCTTCCAGAGTCATGTAAGTCATGAGAAATTACTATTTTTGGGTAATGTATTTCTAACTTCATAAATTTCCTTGGTCTAGAGTATCAAAAGATTGGAGTTTATTTTCTTGTACTTGTTTGAACGACATTCAGGTATCTTACTTACAGCCTTTAAACACTTTTCCTAACTGTCCAGCTTTAAATTCACAAGGACCTAAGGGAAATTTGCAGCGTTGATTGTGCCAGTAGTAAAATGGGCATATTCCCCTGAGATGTCTAGTTGAAGTATCCATAGTTGTCCTAGGCTTGATTCCAGAGTCTCTGTAGGAAATAAGTAGACATGGATAACTTACATTTAATAATGCTGTCACTGCAGCCTTCTCAGACCTCTTCTATTACAGTAATAACTTTGTGTTCATATAAATAAAGGTCCTCATACATAACTAATCATAATTGCAATTTTAAAGGTTTTAAAATAAACACACACTAAATTTGAAGCCAAATCATTCATTCTTCAGTTTACTACGTTGATGGACAACTTTTGAAAAATTGAGGATTTTTGTTGGAAGAGGAGATGCTGCATTTTAGAAGTTGATTTAGAACTGGATGACTTTTTAAAATTTTCCTGTACTGTTAAAATTTTGGAAATTATATATAAAAAGACCTCTTGAATATTTTGGTTTTTTTCTTGATATGGGAGTAAAATGATTGTGATTATTTCCACTGAGAACAAAATTTCTTTTTGCTAAGACATGGTTGCATATCTTTATTGGGAATAGAATTATGTCGTAAGGATTAATGCATTCCTTGGTTATCTGACTCACAAACACTAAAAGACAAAACAAGGGAAGGCATTTCTATCTTGCACTGAATGAAATTGTGGGCTACAGTTATATATATATATCGGTTTCATAAGGATATGACAGAAAGGAAAATATTGGCTAAACAACTGAAAAGGATTTTTGTATGGCCTCAGTGGGTAGGAAAGAAGTAAAGTTACATATACATGTGCAATGGCAAATATGTCAAGGGAAGATAGCTAACCACATTCTCATAGCCAATTTACAGCAACCCTAAGAGGGAGAGTGAATTGTAAACAGATGAGGACATTCCCACTGCCAGCTGCAGCGAGACAGGGGTGTCATTCCACATCTCTTCCAAACTCTGTCACTTGCTTGAACTGTAGCCTAATGCAGACAAGGAATCATTTTCTTCTGTGTTTCCTTAGAGAGATCCTTTTTTCCCCTTTGCTGATTTGTTTACAGCAGCAGTGGAACACAGATTAATTTTTTATATTTGCACATCTTTTCCTAACTAAAAGAGGAGTGAAAATCTTTTGCTTCTTTTTTCTATTCTCCAAAAAGTCAGAAATGAAAGTCTCTCCACACACAGTTAGAACAGTTTGGTCTTTGAAGAGGAATGGAAAATGATACAAAACATTGTTGCCTTTGGGAGTACTATACCTATTAAAGCAAGAAAATATAAATAGCTGACTATTTATATCAGGAAAACATAAAATAGTAGAACAAATACAAATAACAGTTATGAAGCCACCAGAAATCAGAAGTTATTTGACTGTATCTCTCCAAGAAAAAAGAAAAAAGCCTCAATTTTAAAGTCAACTCTAAGAATTCCTACCTTACTTTCTTAAGTAGAAACTCTTTCAGGGAGTATGTAAACCCTACTTGAAACTCCTAATTTAAAATTCTCGTGCTATTTTTTGAGAGAGGGTCAGTAAGAACTTCAGAGTTTTATCCATGGAAATCTGAAAATAATATCTTAGAAGTACTGAAATACTAAGAAATTGTATATTATTAGATGTATCTGGTGCAAAAGCACTGTAGCTATCTTTAAATCAACACTCATTTTCATGCAGAATATATTGGCTTGAGTGGCTTGTGCTTTCAGGAAAAAATATATTTTTCAAATTTTTTTTCTTTAACGCTTCTAATACTAAAACATAAGAAGTACTTTGCAAAATATTTAGTAAATATTCAGTACTAGAAATCACAGTCAACAGACTATTACAAGGACAGCCTTGAGAGATGAGAAAAAGAGAGAAGGAAGAGGAGAGCTGAGACAGGTATATCTCTTTCAAGAAAGGGTTGGGAACATTGCAATCTCATGTTAGCAGGTGTAACATTTTTTTGGCTTTTTGTGGAATGTTTTTCCAAAGAGTCTTCTTTGTCCAAAGTAAAATAGTACTTTCCAGCAAAACCATCTAGAACATCTTGAAACAAAGCAAAGGAAAGTAAAACAAAAATTAAACAAAATTAAATAAACAAACCAACTTTTGATCAAACATAACATCACAGTGCCATAATAATGATTAATCTTTTGGAGACTGCACAAGCATTTATTCTGGATATGTAGAGATACTGTGGTAACTGAATTTCAAAACTAAATCACATTTATTTTTTTATTTTTTATCCTGATAAGGATTGCTTTAACAGCTATTTTCAAACTTAACTGATCTTCCACAATAAGTTATTCCATATGATTTTCCACTGTCTCACATTTTTCCTTGTATTGGGTTAAATTACCCAAGGCAAATGCTTCAAAGCAAAACTCCAACAAGACTTCTGTGTTCGAAGGCTAGCAGAGAATATGTACACACGTATGCATAGACGTATGACTCTGGAGAGTCAAATATCTTGTTGTCTCCCAGACTAACACACTCTGACCTGTCTCTGTGATTTTGTAGTTTGTCCAGGAATGTGTCATTAAAAAAAAAAACAAACCAAAACCAACCAACCAAACAAAACCAACCAGCCAACCGAACAAACAAAAAAATACCACCAAAAAACCTATAATTGCATTAGGTAGTCAAGTAGGTTTTATTATCCAGTACATTCAATTTTCAAAATAACAGTATTTTCATAAGGACAGGATGTATTTAGCTGTTTTGTTGGATTCTTTTCTTGCCATGTTGTAATTTTTAGTCAAATTGACACACTGCATTTGGTCCTAGAAATCTGATGACAGACATTTTAAGCAATGAACTTTAACATAAAAGTGATTATAAGTGATGCACAGAGGGTAAGAAAGAGCTTTTCATGTCAATAGCTCATTTGTACTAATTATGTCTTCCTGTATAACAGAGGTGGGTATTATTGGCCTAACTTCTGAAGTTATTTCTGAAGAAAATGTACTTCTGGATTGGAATAAGGTCTTTGTGATTTCCCTTAGCACATGTTTTAAAGAGAGTTCTGAGCCATGTATTGTAGTGTGTTCCAGAGCCACAGCTGGCTTCAAAGACCAAAATTTCTATTTATTTATATAATAATATCTATAGTTTCAAAAGTAGACAGTCATCAGCAGCTACTATAAGGAACAGGCTAGGTGAGGCCATGTACAAGGGTCATTTGAAAATCTGTTTATGAGTGGGATGACTTTTAAAAATAAACAAGCCCTATATGCTTTAGTTGTCTGCCGCTTGTGACTATAAGTGAACATTGCTTACCTGAGTTGCAAAAGTTTTAGAAATATTTGGAAAGTGGTTCTGCACCCAATTATTAGATGATAATATAAACACCACGTATCGTTACTTTGCTGGCCAAGAAGCAGCAGAAACAAGAATGCAGGATCCATTAGTCAAGTATGAATTTCCCCTATACTTCATTAAAAAATCAAGCACATTTAGACATACAAAGCAACAGAGTGAATCACATCACATAACTAGAGAACAAAGAATCGATTTCTAAAACAAAATTCATAATGAAAGCATTTTCATCTACCAAAGCAAGCTGACACAAATCTTTTTTTAGATTCACTACTGAATTGGACTTGTTTGAATTCTTTAAAGAGTTTTGCGCTGTACTCACAGTATGATCCTTGCTATCAGATATAGCCTTTCTTCTCCCTCACTTTAACTTGAAATGAAATGTAAAAATAGAAATTAAACAAAAATAAATTCAAATGCTTGTCTTATGGAAAAGGAAGAACAATTTTAAGCATATATTTACAATCTGAGAACTATGACATAGTTTTTAAGATTTTATTCAGATAAGTAACAGAAAGATTAAGAGAAACATCTAAAAGAGCTTTTTTAATGAGTTACAAAATTGATTTAAATATTTATATATATAAACGAAAAAAGGTTGTAATTTGAGGGATATATATAAATGGTATAAAAAAAATAGAAAAATTTTGCTGCAGAATCTCTTAATATATCAAGGTGGTGTTTTTCATAACCTCAGTGTTGTAAAAAACACCTCATATAAACATTCCATGAACAGAGGATCTAGACGAGGATATTATTACACCCATATCCAATATGTGATTTGCCTGACATTTACCACAAATCAGGCTGATCTAGGACCCTAGCAGAGTGACCATTGGTGTGTGTGCTCACACAAGTGTTTCAGACTGTCCTGCAAAAAGCCTTGCCTAATTTTGGCGTTCTATACTACAAACAAGCAAACAGACAAAAAGAGGTTATTCCTTTTTAAACAAAGTCGAAAGACAAACCCTAGAGGGGTCCCAAAGAAAAAGGGAAACTTGAGCAGTGAAATAACATGAATTATGTGAGCTCAAAGGCAAGGAATTAATGAAAAGCCACTACTGCTATTTAAGCAATTGCATATTGAGACTCCAGAAGGAATCTGAGAAGTCTGAGTTAGCCTGGAAAGTAACAGTCAAATCTCAGTGGTGGGTGCTATGCAGAGGGTCTGCACCAAGAAATGTGTCAAGAAATCCCGAGACAGAAAAACTCTGTCTCAATTAAGACCCAAGGAAATGGCGAAAGTGCCTGGGGATATGATGGCTGGAACATCTGACAGCACTCTGGTAAAAGGCCAAGGAGGGCACTAGGCCAGCTGCCATCACAGCTAAGTTCACCACCTAAGGAGACAGAAATTCTTCTCTGCCTGTCATCAGAGAACTGCATCTGTTTCTGTAAATGATATACAAGACCTTGTGTACGTAGCGGGAACCTTTGCCTCAGAAACTGAACATAACGCAAGGGAGTTGGGGAGAGCAAGCTGTCCCTGAGGAGCAAGGCCATTCACACAAGCACAGAGACAGCAGCTGTGATTGACAGGATTGGTTCTATCTGGACTGAAGATTCAGCTGAGAGTGCTTTTCTGTTCTTGTTTTAATGTTCTTTATCCCTACATCTTTTTAAGTTTGTCTTCAGTCACATCAGCACAAAGGATTTTCTTTCAATCTGATTTATGCTCTAGCCAGGGGCTGTCTTACACTAAGCAGGGTCAAGAAAGTGGAAGAACAAGCACGGGTGACTCCTTTCCTATCTAATTTAGAAGACATGCATGATGGCTTTCAAACCTACTGCTTAATTCAAAAAGCCTCTCAATAGAAGTTTAAAGAAATAAACAAATATACAAACAAACAAACAAAACAACCCAAACCAACCAACCAGACAAAAATACCCCCACAACTTTCTCATTTCTTTCTAGGACAGGAAATGAATTTAAAGCAGATTATGTATCCTTAACTCTAGTGATGATCCCATCTGTGTTTCTCGAACTACTTATGTAAGGCTGTCTTGCTTATGTATAGGAATAATGAATATGAATATTTCTCTGTTATGGAGGATGATTAATCACTAATCATTCTGCCCAGAATAAAGCTATAAAGCTGTTTCCAGTTTTCTTAGGAATATCTACAGATAAGATCCACATCAGCAGTCCATAATGATGATGATTCACTTCCTCACCACGCCCAAACTCTTCCCTTCCCCTATGAAAACATTCAGTCTCGCAAACTCAGTGGTTTAATTTTTATTAGATCAAATATAAATAGATTTGTCTCAGCATGGAAAAAGTCCTTTTTAAACCAGAGTCTTGATTAATATATTCAATATTGACAGGAAAAAGAGAAGTACATGCCTAGGACCTAATTAACCTATAGTCAGTCACACCTTACATTTTTTATCCTCTTTATATTGTTCTGTGTTATTGCTGGACAGCCAAACTCTGTTGTGACTCAGTAATCATTTATTTACCTCAAATGTTCTAAATGGATAATTTCAATCTATAATTTAACTTGTTTTCTATTGCTATACGTGCATTTCGCATTGGAGGGTCAGAGGGGTCTTATAAATGTCTGAAAGTAATTCAAGGTGTTTTACTTGAAACCTGTGCAACCTCACCGTGATCTGGGTGCTGCAGGTTTAATTATAACATGCCATTGATCCTCAAAACATAAGGAGATATATTGAACCACAATAATATCTATTAAATCAAGTAAATAAAAAAACTTTTATTGTGGGTCTTCCCAAATTATTTTTCTCCCTTTTGCATCTGTTAAAAGACCTTACAGATGTTTCTCCAGCTTGCAGAAATTCAAGTTTCCCATGCATAAAAATCCTAAATTTAAAGTATTTTCTTGTGTACTTTGTATTTTTTCCATAATTAAACTATATAATGAAGATACATTTTTTCACAGTGAGCCTTGTCTTGGTTTTAGCCAGAACAGAGATAATGTTTTATACACTTGAGGGGCAAAGGCTGGAGCCATGTGGGCATGTCTAGGCTGTTATTCTATCCCCCCTCCCTCACCACTGGGGGTGGAAGAAAGGGACTCACGCTTTCTGGGAAAGAGGTGCGTCAGGTGATTCCCCTAGATGTTGTGCTGAACATCTCTTTCCCCAGCTCCAACAGGCACACTATTATATTAAAATCTTTATAAAACATTTTGAAAGCCCCAAGTGCAAAGAGATACACATATGCATGTCTTTAGCAAGTTATTGTAATATTTTTTATTTTTATAAAGACTACAAGTAACTACCCATCTTTGAGACAGGCTTGTATCTGCTTTACTTTTTTCCCCTCTTTAACTCCATAAACAGAACCCTGTGCATCCCACCATCCTTCCATTTGCCTTGACCAGATCATACCTTGAATAAATCTACAAAATCTCTCTTGGGACCAGAAAAAATGTGGTGTTCATGTGTTACAGATGAAACATTAAGTGTGAGAAAACTTTGTTCTTCCTAGGCACATGTTCATACTGTCATTGCCTTTTTTTATTGCAGTTAAAGAGCTACCAAACAACCTTGACATTTATTAGATCATATCCTAGTACAGGAGGTCAAATTCTTTCCCAGGCAGATCCCAAGTTGTAGGAATATGTGTTAAATTTGTGTTATATGGGGAAAAAGTAAAAAAAGTCAGATTATGGCTGAGTTTTGGAGTATACTACCTGCACAGCAAAACCTTCTAACACTCAGCTGGTCCTTTGCTGGACATGAATCTGGTAAACTTCATGTGACTGCCTATGGAAACCAGAAGTGCTTTGATCAGCATCAGTGACTTCAAAAGCCTTCAAAATATCTGTGTGTAAGAGAAATATATAATTTCACTGACAAAGCTGTTTACTTCTGTACTGATGTCTTTCAGGTCATGCACTGTTTGTGTCTCATACCAGAACAACCAAACAATTCTGTCAATATGTAGAAATCCATGAGCTTGATAATACTGTCATCTATCATAAGAAGGACATACCAGTTTGTAGTGGTAATGAGAACTTTCCCCTTTAAAGTGATAAAGACTAATCAAACTCTACCACCCTTAACTTGGATGAGTGGGTTGCCTATTTGAGTACAAGATATTTCATATGAAATTTATCTTTGTCACTACCGAAACCAGGTGGGTTCTTGAAACCAAGTGAGTTTCAGTGAGAGAGACTGATAGCACAGAGAATATGACTTGCAAGAGACACAAGGATTTTTTTTTTTATTATTACTTTTTTTAATGAAAAAACCTGACACCCAGTATTAAAATTATATAGGAAAAAGTTTGACATTTGATGTCTAAAAAATGCTTCTATCCTAAAACATGATGTATTTTATGTTCATATAAGGTACTCAGTATGCTATATCATCATGTAATACTGTGCAAAAACTTTCAATTTGACTGCAGCTTTAGTACAGAGCATTCAATATTCAAAATGTTAAAAAAAATTGTTTTGGGTCTAAGGAGTGTATAAAGTTTGCAGCAAAAATATTTTCCCTAGTTTATAAATCATCTTAAATTAAGCTGGTTTTATTTAGCCATACAGATTATAACAATATCAATGTACTGACTGGAAATCAGGTACAATTTACAACCATTGCATGTGAATAAAGAGCTTTCTGCTAGTTAATTTAAATTTCAGAGATTTAAACATTCAAAAATTTTTAAAGGGATCTATGTACTTTGTCCCTCTTCTTTGAACTACCAGCATCTGTGTTTATGTACTTTATTTCTTATTGATAACGTTATTTCATCTTGATATGTTAAAGGATTGTACTTCGGAAGGTAAATAATTAGCCTGCAGGTGGGTCACAGTGTGTCATTGGCTTTGAACAGCCCTGTGAATTTCACAGAAAGTTGTGCTTTAGGTAATACTGATTGGTTTTGTGACATTTAAAAAGATATACGAATGTTCAAACACACACACCCACACACACCTCCCTTCTTTCTGCATCTCCTATGTTTCAGTCATCCATGTTTTATTTACTATTTTGGTGCTGAGAAAGAAATAAATGAGATGAATGAATTACATAACAGTACTTTGGTGAAAACTGCAGAAACATAAAAGGATGCTATAAAGAAGAAAGAGATTAATTGTACTTTATCGTCAAGGAAGACAGAACAAGAAATAATTGCTTCAAGCGTCAGCTGGAAAAATGTAGGCTAAATATTAGGACAAAAGATTTACAGCTGAAAGAAGAGTTAAACAATGGAATAAGCTGCCAAGGAAAGTTTTGTAACTGCCATAATTGGGATTATTAATGGCTAGAACAGTTACCCAAATAGAAAAGATAGGTTACTGATAACAACATCCAGTTCTGCCATGAGGTAGATGGATCTTGGTGTCTAACAGATAGATTGTGCAGGCGAAATATTGGCCCTCACTCGGTGAAGCAGATCTCTTTTACCCAGGAGGTTTTAGAACGTATCAAATTTCACACAAAAAAGTTCAGTCCATAAATAAATGAATGAGTCACCTAGTTAAAGGTTTGGTTGCCCAAACTTCTGAGTGTTCTCTAAATATCAAGACTTCCTTTATTCTGTGGTGCACATTTATATCTGTACCACTTCTAGACATTCTCTACTGCAGAAATGCTAGTATCATGCTAGTTGTGAAAATTTGCAAGAGATAAGTACATGGTTCTGTAGCCTTTAAACACAACAAAATGTCTCAAACAAGTACATAGACTCAGCCCAAATTTTATATCAGTTGAATATATCGCAAAATATTACTAGTCTTTTTATTTATAGTAGAAGCTATGCTGATAGCATTTGTTTAAAATGTTCTGTTTAGTTGTGGTTTTTTTACGAAATATTTTGAAACAGAACCTAGGTAAGGAATTCGGTGGTTAAAACCCCAGATATTCGTGCTTTCCAAGTTAGTTAGTATTTTATATTCTATATGTCCTGCAGAAAAATATGAAGGAATAAATTAATGGTAGTGAATTCATTAGAAAATTGTTTTCAGACACAGAACACCAATTGTAATATCAAATCACCAAATACATGTTCAAACCATTGTCAGTAATGTCACTTAATTGCATGCTGGGATATTAAATTCAATCCAAATGGTAAAATGTGCATTTGAGATTGATTAGTTTATTACATAAATGCATTAGCTGGTTACTTAAAATTGATTAGGAAGGTTTCAGTTCAGTGCAGGAAATTGCTATGTTAATCCCAGCACTTCTCTCTTTATTCTCCAATTACATCAAACACACTACATGCGACTGGTGGAAAAAAAATTGCACTGGCCTTCTTCAGAAATTCTACCCATAAATCACAAGAGGCCAAAGACAGGATGTTTCATAAAGAAGTTTGGCTCTTTGACTTACAGTACATAAGCGTGCTGGGAACTCATAATAAAGAGCACATCCTTTGCAGCCCTGCTTATTTACTAGGAGTGGCATCCAAAGAACTTAAGCAGAATGGTGAATTTTAGTTACCCACCTTGAAAAATATGATCTTGACAAAAAGCCCTGTTTAGTATACATTTACTCTTGGAAAGAGTTCAATGCCACAGGCTTTGTATTTTCAATTCCCAAGGTGTTCATTGCTGTATATTTCAGCAAGTGTGGAAGCAAAGCCTCTGATTTGTCAGTCTGAGCAAATTTCACTTAAATAATGACTCAGCCTGATCAAGGTAGAGAAACCAGGTATTGCTTCAGTGGAGAGACTGTAATCTGATGGATTTTAACATATATTCTTAGTATCAGGCTCTCCATAAAGTAACAGTATCTGATATTTTCCTTTAAAACTTGACTGTGCTGACTGCTGGTGCTTGTACACATATTCTAATTAACTAGTTTGAGATGCTTGAAGAAATTCTCCAGAGTTCTGTGCTTTCCTCAGCCTGAGCTGATGCAATTTCAACATGAAGAGGAACTAATAAGTGAAATGAAGATTTCTAAAATTCCTCCCAAATATTGTTTGCAGACTCCAAGCATCTGCTAATCACATTACAATTTTTTTGTGATTAGTCATTCAAAAAAAATTATGACCTCTCCACTTGCTGTTTGTTTCCTGATGTATACCTAGTTATTCCACTAGGTATATGAACATTTATAATAACAAGAAAAATATTTGTAAATAACCTTGGTAACTGGCTGCTATTAATAATCCTATAAAGGATCTACAAATCTGACATTTTTTAACCATGTTATGATATACTAAATACATAAAGATGCAGATCTCTTTAGACAAAGTTTATCCCAACAACCTTCACCTTCTGTGGTGAAAAAGGGAAACATTATTTATTTAAGAACAGCAAATTTTACGGAAGAAAGAACAGTCCTAAGAATACGGGCATCTCTGAAATCCTACCACATATATTCTACCCATAAATGGCATAGTAGCCACTTTTTTGATGCTCAGCTCCTCAAAGTACATTAGAAGTGCCTTGAATAAAGGTCTGCAAATACGAAGGAAGATACTGGATCAGCTGCCATCTGGTTAGTTGAGGATTTTTTAAGACTCAGGAAATTAGATGAAAGGACCCATTCAAGTGCTGATTCTTCCTTTTGGAAGAAAAACTGATTTGTAAAATATCCCTCATATGTATATCTCTAAGCTCTTAAGCAATTTTTCTAATTCCCTTTGCTTAGGAATACGCCAGAAACTGTGTCTGTTGCCTGAAATATTTTAGTAAACAAGCCTGTGCAATGAATACTGCAAAGTAATAGACAAAACCAAATTTGAATTAATTTGAATCATCATCAACACAAGTATTTATCAACAACCTGATTCCAGTAGTTTTACTCACTTATAAAAAAGGCCAAGAGATAATACCATATATCTTACTCTGATATTATAGCAGTGTTAATATTAATGCCTGTAGCTACTATTTCATGTTTTAGTAACTTGGAAATAAAAATTCATTAATCCGATCCAAGAAAAGGTAAGGATTTTTTAACGGCAAGAAATAATTAAATCAAATCACAACCAAGGAAAAATCATATCAACAAAAATGAGACAAAATGAATTGGATAAATTACTGCTCACAAAGCATTTATCATCATCAGGTCAGAGTTCATTAACCTCTGCAGAACCAGAGGAAACAAAGCATAACAAACAGAATCACATGGATTTGTTGACTATTTTTACTGGAAAAAGATTTGAAAGCAGTTGATAAATATTCTCCTGTGAGCATTTGGGAATGCTGAATTTTGGACTTATTTTTAATTATATTTTTAAATGGAAAAAAACCATTTAGGTCTGATGGAAGAAGAAAATGTTTAAAATGACCAATTTCATCTGTATAGCTTTAAGACATATTCTTATTGATCTACTCCATCTTTGAAAAAAAAGATTACTCCTTAGGTTCCTTCTGAGTGTTTTGATGTTTAAAGATGTGTGCAAAGGGGATTGATTTCTATATAACTGTGTTGCTCTACTAAATTATTTTAAACTCAGTCTAGTACTTTTTATTTTTTTATACTACTTTGTTGTGTGTTACAGCACCTTCTCTCTTCCTCAAGGTCGCTGTCAGTGCACCAGTGTATATCCAGCTCTTCTGACTGAGACTCAATAGATTCCCACATTGAATCACAGAAAATAAGCACAAGCAAAACTTTCTGGAACTTTAAAACATAAAATTTTATTATCACTAGGAACCTTTTAAAATGTGGAAATATCATCATTAAAATTAATCAGTAATTTTTTCAAAAAATACTAAAATCAAAGATTTGGTATTTCCTAATAGATACTTATTGCTATTTCTGTACTAGTTACCTACTTTTAATTTGTAGGAGCATAACTGATGAACCAGATGATTCCAACTGGCTTAGAAATCCTAGATAATCTAAATGTGTTTGTAAATTAATGCAAATTAATAATTTCAATTCCATGGACTTTAAAGTTGAGTTTCCATCATGAGTCCCAACTTTGCAACCGTTGTTATTAGACTGCATTCATAAGCAAATTCCTGAATGCTAATGATTGCTTATTTTGCAATGTACACAGAAGAATTCAAACTATGCTGGCTTGTGAATATAAAGGAGAGGCTGAGATCCCACCCAGATTCAGTTTTTCTTCTTTTATCTATGCACTATATACTTGTACTGCAGCTCACAATTTAGCATATTCTCTAAATTTTATTGGATCATATTTAGCCAAGAAGAGAAAACGATTGTTTGAGGATCTTGCTTTTGGGTAAGATAGCAGCAATTAATACACATATATGTAAATTATCATTCATTCAGAATGAACCCTTGAAGAACTTATTAATTGCATTATTATTAATTTATACTTTGGAATTCAATGATAAGATTAATCCAAGTTTTACCTGAATACTTGTGAGTGTAAATAATACAACCTAATGATCATAGTTAATACTAGATTGGCACCAGTATGCACAAAATCGTATGCATAAAAACAAATATAAATACATATAAATATTTTATATGTTTATAGAAATAAATATGTACCTTAGTAGTTGTTAAAGTGCTGTCTGTTTTCAGGTTTTTATCCTGTAATATAGGTTATTTAATTTTTGCTAACCAAGTATGTTTACAAAACAAGGCTCTTATATTGTGTAAACCATGCTGATAAAAATCTTATATTGAGTTCATCAATGTGTCATGAAAATTTTTTGTAGGCTTATTGATGGTAAGGCATAGCATGAGATTAATCAATTTTTTACATCCTTTTCAAAATGCCATTATGAAATGCTTCTGAAAACCTTCCATATAAACTGGATTCCTTTCAGTTTCATTTGATGAAGATTCAATGTTTTTCTTCTATTTTGATTATTTTTGTTTCATGAGCATATGCTTACTTTATACATCCATAGTCAATATATTACAGAAGGATGTTTACATCAGTCCCAATGGACTTGCATGGTGCTGCAGCTATGCTGCTTTGCAGACCCAACCTAGCTGATTTAATTCAAAGACAAGTAACTCTGTCTCTTTACACTGAATGATACTCAGTTACTTTGTTCGTATAATCTGGTGCCCCACACAGCACAAAGCAAAGATCTAATTTTGAAATGACTTCTGGAAGAAAAAAAATATTTTTTTTTAGTTGTTTTAATTCCTAGAAAGCAGTTCTCATACATTGTTTTCTTCAATGTTGGATTAAAAGGGAAGTTAGCAACTGAGTCTCAGCTGTCATATGCTGAATAGGTTTCTAGACAATATATGCAATTAAATATCTAAACATGCTCTAAATAAATACTTTTTTTTTACTGTTAAATAATCTCTAAATAAATACTTTTTTCATCAAAATACATTTAAATCCTAAGTGCCCAATAAAATTCCTTGCTGTGCATGAACATCACAATTTCCATGATATTTTATAATTAAACACATTCTCTTTGTTGAACTTTCTCTGATTTATCAATATTTTTTTCAATAAGATACACTAAATCAAGACCCATGTTATAGTAAAAACTCTACAGGACTCAAATGATACAATGAATATAATCATCCCGCTTCTACTCAATAATCCATTTTTTATGCCTGAGGATCACATTTGACCATAATACTATACTCAGAACTTTCATTCTGCTGTTGGCCAGCTTTTTCTAAAATGCAATCATTCGTGTCACTGAAACACTAAATTGAAATCCATGCCATGGAGAGAGCCCTGTCATCACCTGATAGTCTCTGGGATATTTTAAATATGGGTATAATGATATGTTTTTCCTGTTTGACTGGACCTCTCCAAATCTTTCAAAATTAACTGAAAAATCATCAGTCAAGTTCTTTGTGGACAGAAGATATAATGACATGATTATTCAAGATTAGTATATAAAGCAGTGTAGACTTGCACCACTTTTTACTGTAAGATTAAAAGGATACTTATCACAGGGATTGGAATACATCCTCTCAAAACACAGAATAACTTAATTATTATTTGATTTATAGGACTGATAATAGCTTTATTGCCAACTGGTATGTGACTAAATTAATTAAAGGAATCTTTTGTTTGTTATGTGATTTTAAAACTAAATTTTATATTATTTCTTCTGATCAGATACAGAATCACAGAAAGGCTAAGGTTGGTAGCAGCCTCCTGAGACCAGCTAATCCAACTTTCCCACTCAGAGCAGGGTCAGTTACAGCAGATTGCTCATGGCTGTATCAAGTCAAGTTTTAAATATCTCACAGACAGTCAAAAAAACTCTCCAGGCAACAGATTCCTGTGTTTGACTACTCTAATGAATTTAAAAAAAAAAAAAAAGTAGAATTTCCTGTATTTGCATACATGCCTCCCTGCTTTTGTCATGTCACTGGATGACAGTAAGAATAGTTGCTCTGCGGTCTTACTCTACCCCACACTGGTTTTTTGTACATATCTTTCCTGGTGTTTTATTACTTACCTTATCTATAGTCTCTAGCATCCAGTCTAAGCATTTCTTTAGCTATTGACAACTCTCCCTGCCCTCCATTACTCTGTGTATCTGTCTATGTCTGTGTTATGACTATATACAGTGTGTCTAATGCTCTGCTCTAAACTAGCTGATATTTTATTATCAATTCTTTTCTTCCTTTCTCTGTTTCAAACCACGAGACAAACAAATTCCCCACTCCTCCAAATTAAACAAGGCAGCCTCTGTGTCTATATTTTGATGTGTGTTTTGTCAATAACAAGACTGTGGCTTCTGTGGACCTTCATGACCCATCCATTCTGTATTTAAAACATTTCTCAGATGACTTGTTCTGGTTTTCCTATTGCTTTTGGTTAATAAATTTAGGTCCTTTAAAACTTGAAATGACAAACATTTCTACCTTCATTCTGGTGTCCTAAGAGATGGTGTTCATCCATCAATACCATTTGGCTAACTTTTGCAATTGCTATGAAGACCTTAATCCTTATGGTTTAATCTTAAGAAAGTTTGCCCTGAACTTGGACTTGTTAGAAATCTAAAATTCTTTCTGAAAGGTAAGGATCAACTTTTTCTGAAAGAAGCAATTTGCATATGAAAATCCTCCCTAACAACTTTCAGCAAAGTAGATCTTTAAACACTCCTAAATCACCGTGATCTCCTATTATGTTTTATTTTGCTTTTTCTTCTAAGGAGACAGTCAGTATAGTGTTTTCACTTTTGATCCTGCATCAAGAAGTGTGATTCAAAGTTTTATCCAATCCTGATTTGAATGCCTTTGCTCATTAGATATTTAGATATTGTGGAGATTTCAGTGGTCACTCTTTAATATTTTTCTTGGTAATAGAATACACAAATTTACTTTGATTCAGTGTCTTGAAATAGCCTAATGGATAGCTCATGTTATGTGTTCATTTTAAGTATGAACATTAAGAGCAAAAGAGTAAAGAAATTCTGCCTCTGTTGGCTGATATGAGTGTGCAAATGTTGGTATTTGTAAAGTTAGATGTTGAAGATGTGATATGTCATATCAATGGTATCTAGACAAAAACCTGCTACTGAGGTTCTTCGGATTTGAAATTGAATAGAAGGGAATTGAAAGACAATGAGGTGCATCCTCTTTAAGTTGTAAAAGTAGCATAATATCCCTTGTGTACCAAAAATATAAATAAAGAGATGTAGTGAAGAGAAAAAAGAGAAGACAGAAAAAGAAGGTTGAATGTTTATCAGGTTGTATACATATCTGAGATGAAACATGTAAGCCTTTAGAAGAATTAAGAGGCAGGATGTTATCAGCTAGGTCTTATCATCTAAGGTTTTGTGAGTTTGACTGATGTTCTGAATTCAATGTAAGTAAACCTTCACCTTTCAAAATCAATATCACAAATAGCATTATGCTTCATTTTTGGAATAGCTGATAACGCTGTCAAGGAAAGACAATTAACAATAATGATAACTTGAGCTTGTTCTGTACTAACTAGATGTTGTCTGAAACACATTGTCACTGGTCCCAAATATAAATGGAAAATTTTTCTTACTCTTACTCTTAGTTTTCTTTTATCTTTTCCACTGCATGATAATCTCAATTAGCAGTCTAGTGCCTTTCACAATTACCATATTTAGCTTGGAAAAAGAGAGGAGCACTTCTAGGACATGACGAAAAAAATGACTATAAGTTCTTAACAGGATGCAAAAATTGAAAGCTAAGCCACAGTAACCTTATATTAGAGAAAAAGATGTTTAGAATAAAGACCTCTATAGAGTATATCAATTTTACTGCTGTAGTTTAGGTAAATAAATGAGAGATTTATTTCTAAATTGTGAAAGACATGTGAATATTTTAAATAAACACAAGTGTAATTCTGTTAAAGAGAAGGAGAGGCAGTTTGCCAAGAAAATGAAAACCTTGAACTACTCACTGTACAAAAGCAATGTGGGTTTTAATTCCTTCACATTTGAATTAAGACATATGTTGCCCCTTGTAACTCACACTGTACCTGTTGAAGACATCCTTTATCTGGCTGCCTTCTAAAGTGCTATATGGTCTTGGACAACCTCTAATGTTACCTTTACAGTACAAGACAGCATTATAATGGCAAAAGGAAACTAAAGCCCAAGAGATCAGTTTATTCTGTGACCAAAATTTTGCTGCTATTCAAGCTGAATAGTTCCTTATGCTGAAATTAATCCCACTAGAATCCCAGGATGAAACCTTGTCTACTTTGAAATCAGTGATAAAACTCTGCTGGATTTTAATGAATGCTGAATTTCATGAGCGTAAACTATCTGGAGCAAAAAGAAAGAAGGCTTAAAAGCATAATGAATAATGTTGACTTCATGATAAGTGAAATTCTGATTGCTGCTTTTTAAGTCTGCCCAATCACTTCTCCTTTTAAAATGTTATTTTTAAAATTAATACCCTTGCAATTTTAAACAGATAGTATCTAAAGAATTCACAGCTGTATGCTCAAAATGCTATTGGTAGAGGCAAAATCAAATACCTATTTCCACAAGTGATCTTTACATAAGGTATTGCAACCCGTATTGACTCCAGCTTTGAACATTTATCAAGATGCCTCTTCAGTGTGACTCTAACATCTTTTCTTGCTATTTTCTGCACAAAGCATGGAGGGACAAATAAGAAGAGGAATTCTAAATTTGTACTGAAGAACCTATGCTTTCTCTAAAGGAAGCATGATGACTGGACACTTCTGCAGAACAGAAAATTATTTTGTAAAGGCAGTGTTTACAAAGTTGGTCAAAAAGTGAAGGAGAACATTTACTTTTTTTTTTAATTAGAAAAGGCTCAACACAACAGGTCTTCAGATTGTGAATTACATCCAGATGATTTCAGCTTCTCAGCAGGAAGGAACTTTTTTTTTGGGAAAACAGTGACAGTTGAACTCTAGTTTTATGTGGCTGTTCACACATGGTAAAATAATATGGCTCACCCTAGTCTCCATTATGAAATTGAACATGGTTTACCACAACAGAGTCAGGTTTAGCCAATTAGACCAATGAACTTTTGTCTGTATGTTTAGCAAATATTGAGGTATCGTTAGAACAAAGTAGATGTAGAATGTTGTTTATACAAGGAGGTTTCTCCAAATTTGAGCTACTCTTGGAGGAAAATAGGCTGTGCCAACAGCTTCTTCAAAACAGTGAATTTAACTTATTTCAGAAACCCTGAAAACAGTGACACACAGGAGCATGGTAAAGACAGAAACTAAACAATAAAAAGCTTGGTTTCTAATATTGTATGCATATTAGAAAAGGTATTTGCTTAAGTATTTTAGTACGTGAGAGAAACCTATTGGCTAACTTCTAAATAACACTTTATTAGTTCACAGTTCAATCTAGAGAAAATAAATCAATAAAAATAAATAAATATCAGTATAAAACCATCATTCCAAGCAATAAACTGAGCATAAAACCAATTAAGATTCTGCATTCTTAACACTAGAATTTTTTTAGTAGCCTAAATGACAGAACTATTTGTTGGTTCATATAGAGGTAAGAAAAAGCTGACAGCATGCAATCTGAAAGATTTCTAAGTGTAACAGCACAGGCTCATGTATGCGCACTGTTCTCTTCATCTCAGAGCTGATTTAAGAAATAGGTTACTGGGTAGTACATCTCAGCAATCCATACCAGAAAACCGAGTAATCAACATAAACATACCAACACCACAGACTTAGGAACTTAGTCATGACTAACTACAGTTTAGTTGTGACATTTCTATGACTTCAGCATGGAATTCTCCATAAGAAAACTTTGTTCACTTAAAACCACCATAGCATCACAAAAAGCTACGAGTGCAATATTTCTATGCAAGAAACATGTTTTTGCCAGAGAAGGGAAAATCTATTTACTATTTTTATTAGAAAGTCAGATGCTATCTTAACCATGTTTTCCATGCATTCACAGGAAGGGAGATTCAATTATCTGTTTCCAATTAAATAAACTGTCTTTTAAAAATATGGATGTCCTCATTTTAGCAAATGCCATAATAAGAGGACTATACATTCTACATGGATCAGTATATGCAAGCTTTTACTGAGGTTTTTTTTTTCATCCTTATCAATGTTGTGGAATTCTAGTAATAAGACAAAAAATAGCCTCTAACTAAAGGAATTTTTGCCTCTGCTGTAGCATCACTTTTTCCATATCAGCCTCATTAAAGAGAATCAGTATGAGAGCTCAGACTGTGTTGGAAGCAGAACATTTAATGACCCAAGTAAGCCAAAAAGTATTATGCACATTTTCACAAGGGAACCCAGTGGTGCTAAGGAGCTTTATGATGAGCTAGGGGAAATCATCATGAAATATAATACTGTATTCTAGGCCTCTGTTAAATGATTATCTTCTTGCACCACTTAAAATATGTTTTCCTGAGGTGAAGTCAATGAACTCAGTGGAGCAGGAGGAGGTCCATTTCTCATTGTCTTTCCATCTTGCCTTATCTTCTTCCCCTACTTTTTAAAGGAATATCCTATCCTCCTTCAAATAAAGTATGGATTAATGTAATGTAATCCCATAGAAATGACTAATGTATCTATAAATTCTGAATCCAATAAAAAATTTATTTTATTCTATAATTTTTTACATTCCCCTCTATATTGTAACACCATAAAAGTGTTATTTCTGTTTGTTTATTTTCTTAAATGATGTAAAATTATCTCCAGAGATTCTGCAAAGGAAGGCTATTGGTAAGGAGCAGGTATGGGGAACAGGACAACAGGCAGTACTGCAAAACTTGGAAACATTCCACTTGATATTAGGTCTCTTTTAACAATCCAGGGATTAATGAACCTTGGACAGTGAGTTACTGATGCTCCATTCCTCTTCTGATATTGCCACCAAGAACTGTTGAGCAGAATTTTTTTTTTCTAATGAAGATTTTCTGGAAGAATTAAGAGGAAAACAGACTTTCTAAGAGCTAAAAGACCTTTACAAGTTTTTAAAATCAGCCTTTGAGATAGCGAGAAAAATATAAAAAATAAGAAACTCAAGCAAAAACATTTCCCAGATCATTAAAAAAATGAACATAGTTACTACATTGATAGTGTTATGAGAAAGAGCATCTAGATCATAAAGAAGACAGATGGGCTTGAAACATGGAATAAGAAACAGATGGAGATAAAGATTTGCACATGTGAGTGAAGGAAACTTTTTTTAATGTTTAGGCAGAACAAGGGTCTCTATTTACAAGTTTTTATGGGGTGAGAGGACTGGTAGATTTGAAATTTAAAAAAAAAAGACAGTGAGGAAGAGAATATCCAGCTTTGAACTGATTGTGTCTTTTAGTGACATCAACACCAGTGTCTTAAAGCTAATGTTTTTCTGATGTTTGTCTCCTATAATGAGTGAACTTAGAGGTGGAAACTGATAGTCTTAGAGAGGGAAATACTTTATTCAGACTGAAGAAAATGTGGGCAATGACAGCGTGAGTATCCACTGACTTTTGCTGGATTTTTTTACCATCACTGACAGGAAATGAAGCCCTAAAAAACAGGTGGAGATTTCAGTTTTCATGGTCCATACACTGTCTTGAGAAATTGTTCAATAGCTCTCATTATGCAGGTAAATTTTAAGATCCAAGCACCTCTTTATATTTGCATTCTAAATAATGGTACTGAGCTATCTGGTATCAAAACTAACACAGTAGCCATTGCCAGGGCTGAAGACTGAAGACTCAGATACATTTTGTAAATCTACTACAGCATTTGTATTCAGCTGGCATGGAAAGCTGAAGTGCCATTTAATCCAATCTTCAACTGCAGGTTATTTTTCATTGTTTTTAATGAAATATAAGGATATATATAAAAAAAGACAGTAGAGAATTAGTATAAATAGAATCTTTTCCAATCAGGATTAACAATCCCACAGTCACAGAGTAAGCAATAGAAAGGAATCACTGGACCTTGCCTTGAAGTATCTGGGATGAGTTATAACTCATGTTTCAAATTAGAAATAGAGAGCATAAAATTTCAATTATTCATAAAAGAATTATGTTACTGATGCTTTGACATAATTAATAAAACTGGAATTTTAGCTGGATCACTGTGACTGTGACACTTTTTCTTGCAAAAATATCATCTATGATTAGCACAAGGCACCGAATATGGTGGGTTATCTTGAATTAGATATATCCTTCAAAAAAGTTTGGAAAGTACTTCAGAAATCTTGAGGAAGTTGTTAGGAACTCATGAAGTTGATGACAAGACAGGTCAGCCTAAGAGAGAGAAGAAAACTAAGTACAAATATTCAAGAGGAAAAACATTGAAGGTTCTCACTGTGAAAAAACCAAATAGGCAGAACACAAACAGGCATATGCAAACATATCCCAACATTGGTGAAATGAGGATGATCTGAATGCCAAAGACTCACCAGAGCCAGAACAGCCACTCTACTTTCAGATTATTTCAGTTTACAATTGGGAGCTCAGTTTTTATTTTTCTTTCCACACTTCAGCAAAACTGTAACTGAGAGCTTTTGTATTTCAGCTTTGTCTCTCCCAGCTTTTGTAACATGATGTGTTTGTCTCACTCTTCACTGGTGTGACACTGACACATCAAACAAAAGGGACAAGAGGAACTCTGCCATCTCACTTAATTGGGGCTATGAATTTTAAGGCTAATATCACAAGTGAAGTTAGAATTTTATATTCTAATATGTATCTAATTTTTCCAACCTCCCCAAAAAACGCCAGTGAAATAGTTCACATACAAATTTTTTCCAGTAAGTTCTTACTAATCATGTGCCATCTGAGCTCCACATTAATCTAACATTTCCAGAGGAGCAGCAATGGCTGATCACACCTTGTAACATAAATTGACAGAAATTCCCTCCTCTGGGAATAAGAAATTATTAGTTACTCCAAATACTTACAGTCATAAGTTTTCTCTGGAGAAGAACTCAGAGAAAGTACTGTCATAAATACTTTTAATCCTTCTCTGAAATGTAATAGTTTTCTTTCTATTGGCCATATAGATAGCTAAATTAGATGTGTCAACTATCTGACCATCCGTTATTCCCAAATACTCAGAGTATGAAACTGCAATAATGTATCTCTAGTTAATGTCATATGCTGGATGAATCATATGCCCTGCTGTTGTGGAGGTAATTCGGATAGAGGAGATACAGAATCTTTCCCCTAAAATGCAGTGTTTGTAAACACTCAGAGCCCCTCTCGTATTCCTTATACTAAATTTAGGTACTAACAGATTTTCTTATGCAAAAGAATGAACAGAGGACAATATTCTACAAAAATCAGTACAAGAATCCTGTTTTATACTTCTGAAGTCTTCAGATTCTTGCTTACTTCCAAGCAGGCTTCTGAAAAAATGTAAATTGCTTTGGAAGATATTAATCTATTATCTTTCAATTTTACATATGACTTTCTAAAAAACCAGAAATGATGGTTTATGCGTATGGCAGCATGAATAAATTTACTATTCTACTTAATAAAATCTAATCTATCAATCCACTATTTATAGAGACTTCTGAAGGTGTCAACATACCAATTTTTGAGGTCACCAAAAGGGAATTTCCAAGTCTATTTTGTTCCATTCATTAGAATGGAACATTACAAAAGTTTTTGCTTTATTTAAATTACAGCATTTAGCTTTAACATCCAAGGACTGCAAATTCTATTCCAAAAATTAAGAAGATCTATGCCTTTTTTTTCACATTTAAATTTTCAAAGTTAAAAGATTTCATTTATGAGAAGTATATTCTAGGATATTAATATAATTGCAACTTTACCACCTAATTTCAGTAAAGTCAGCAATTTGCATTAATAGCAAAAAGGGCAGAATTGTGTGATAATTAATACAACTTGTCCCACAGGAAGTGTAGAACAGAATATCTTTCATGAAGAAGAGTTGATTTTTTGAATAGTTTCCAGATCCAGACCTGGAAGTCTACAAACAGCACACAATCTGACTGATCTGCAAACAATGCATTGAGTAGTCAGGCCCCTAAACTCCAGCATCCAGTGCCTCTTCAGATGCCTCTAGGTACAAGGGCTGTCATTTCAGAATGTGCAGGATGCCAATTGTGTATTTGACACCTCCAAAGCTACATCTTGGGAACACCATGCCAAGCGTAACAGACATAGATCCAAACGTTTAAGCAACAGAATCCCTTCTTGACATCACAGGATTTCACTGGCCCTCAACTGCAATTTGTGTTAATTCAAATTTCTCAAAACATATGGAGATACCCACTCTCCTCATTTTAGCTTCCGCAGTGTACAATTTTCCAAGTCACTGCAGTTAAAAATATAATCTTACAATTTGTATGTTGAACTTTACATACATTTAATACTGACTTACATGACTGGACTAAGCATGGCTATGGAAAAGTATTTTTGAATGTGATATTTCCTTCGTAAATGATGGTAGAGGAGTGGTGAAAACCGTAACAGACATTGGTACAAAGATCAATACAATCCTTATCTAAATTAGTTGAGTCCACCTTGTCAAACTGCAGATAAAATTCTTCATAATCCAATTATGCAGACAAAAGCATTTATGAGAACAAATTCCATTTTTTTATTAGTCTTGTAACAATCTGACATGCAAAATCTTAGTTATCATTATTACTTATGAGTATGGTTTTGTTTTCCAGCTCTGGGAGGGTATGGGTAAAGTAATCAATACACATTAAAAAATATAATATTAACTTAGTAACATGTAGTAATTCAATTCCTTTCAACTATTTTCACATGCAGAAAATTAATATAATTTTAATATTACCTGCAGATAACATACCTCATAAGGTGTATTTCCCCTGTCTAAACTGCTACTTAGTAGCAGTAGAGTAGTGAAATTAAAGATATAATATGTGATACCAAAAAACCTGCTTTCTAACATGTTGTCAAGTTGGTTTTTTGGGAATAAGCAGAAGAATAATGGGGCAATTGCAGTGAATTCAATTGCCTGCAGTACAGCTTAAAAAACATCACAGAAAAGGTGTGTGTCTGTCAGAGAAGGTTTTCTAGGTCTGAAATCAATCCTTTCAAGATGTTTGCACTTAGAAAATTGTCACATATTGGAATTTTATAACATTAAGGTCAAGCTGAAAATAGACACAACAAAATGTTTAAGAGTCAAGCTGATTTCAACATTTGGAAGCATCAATGAGAGCATTTCCTCACAGTTATTTCCATACAAGTTAAGAGGCTGAGAATCCTTCAGAAAGCTCTATTACCAATATAAACAAAAGAACTGTCTTCATACTTGTACAAAGAAAAAGCCTGTCAAGTAAGCCACTGACAGATCCAACAATAGATGATGCTACATTTTCGTCATTTACTGTTACTATATTTATTCTAATTTCAAGAGTTAGAGAGGACTCTGCATATTACAGAGAACATGATTAAAGCTTGAGTATTTTCTTTAGACACATAATCTGAATATCGAATAAAGAGCAAATATAATGGAGGGAACCATCTGTTACTCTGAAACTAACTCAGAAGGTTTTATTGTGTGAAAAAGGACACAAAAACTGGTTCAGGGTGAAGCTATGTTGTTGGTTTTTTTCTTTCCAAAGAATTTATTATTCTGCCAGATACAGACTTAGCCTTTAAGGAATTGCTTCATAAACTTAATTAAACACATTAATCCTTTAAAAGACAAATTAGTGTTCTAAGTGATTGGTACAGCCAAGAGAGTTGAACTATAAATTCTGCTAAGCAGGTGTATTCCATCTTTCTTTTCCTTCTTCTTTTTCTCTCCCTTTTTAATTATCTTGCTTTGATTCATATCTTCTATAGCATTTAAAATACAGGAAATTTTTATAAATTGGGAAAACTAGCTTTGATTACAGCTTCTGGAATTTAAAATAAAAGAATCTATTTTTGGGACAACTGTAATTATGTGACATATTTGAAATATTAGTTGCTTCATTTAGTTGCTTCATCTTTTTATAACAAAATAGGATAGACAGTGGAAAGACCAGGACATTTTCATCTTAAGAAGATGTATTTGAAAAGTTTCCGCTGGAATTCGGTTTTATTCTAACTTTAAAAAGCAAGAGAAATAAAAAGAGAGAGAAAGAGAGAAGGAGAGAAAAGAGAGAAAGAGAGTAAGAGACAGAGGAGGAGGAAGAAGGAAGGAATGGAATGAAAAGAAATGAGTTAAAGTAAGCAAAAGAAAGCAAGAAAAAAGAAAAGAAAACAAGCATGAAATAAAGTTGTGCACAGAACTATATGGCAAATCTGTGACAAGCAGGTTAGAACAGCTTGAATAGGCAGTGGTACACAATTCTATGGCATAATAAGAAATTAGGATTTCCAGCGAGACTGAATGGCTTGATGAATGTATATTTTGTTAGGTTCTCAGCATCCTCTACAGTGATGCCTACCTTAATCAAATTGTTTTAATTTTTCAAGACTACCAAATTCAGACAGCTGAACACTAAAAATATTATATAAATTCCACAAACTGAAAAGATTTTGAAATATTGTCTTCTTCCTTTGGGCAGGTAAATCAAAAGTTGTTGTTGCCTGAAACCATGTGCTTCATTATCTGTTTAGCCTGATGAGCCATCTTGGATTGCTGATCTTCCCACTATTCTCTGTGGGATTTAGCTTTTCATCTTTACAGTTTCTATATGGATTGAAACCTAAATTTTCAGCTAATAAGGAGAAGGTAATGCAAGTTTCTTTATCAAGTACAGTATTTTAGAAGTATTTGTAGCAACAGGTTGTCCGACATGTTGCTGCACTAATCAAAATTGGTACAACTGTGAAGAAACTATTTTTTGGGAACAGGTCTGTGTTATTGCAGATCACACAGTAAAAGGAAATTATACTGCAAGGTTTTTTTGAAAAAATAAAACTTCAGGTGAAATTTTAAAAAATCATCTAATGTTTTAGAAAATTTTTCAAAATATGAAGACTAAAATAAGTGTTTTTTTTAAGTTCATTTTCAACCTCAAACACTAAAAAAAACCCCCAAAAAATCCCCCCAAAAACCCTAAAGCAGACCTTGAAAATTGTGATATTAAACAGTAGTAAAGAGATAAAAATGGTTACATTTTTTCTCATCAAATAGATCCTTCAGGAGATCCTGAAACCAGGAAGAATATAAACTAGCATTTTGTGTATATCTGGAACAAGCCCCACGTCTCATTTAACAAATTCTGGTCAAAAGAACTCTTGAATATGGCATCAATCAGTTTCATATCCTGGACTAATTGTCAGAGTCTTTTGTGGTCACAGTCATATGTCCTTGGAGCAGTCTAAAGGAAACTCTGAGAAACCTCCTCCTCGTTTTGAAGGGATCACAGTAGTTAAGATTCTTACAACCAAAGTAAAAACGAGAGCAAATATAACTCTGTAACTACCCAGGGAACCTGCTCCACAGAAAACCGTGGGTATGAAATGTTATTGTCTTATAAAGCAGATTTTATGCCTGTTTATGACTATTAGCATGCAGAAACACTCACATGTATATGTTCATGAACAAGTTCATACTTCTACAGCTTTTAGATGAAGAGAGTCCAATAAGAAAACTTTTAAGAAAAGCCACAAAAACTGTCTTTGAAAATATTATATTGCTTATAAGATACTTCTATTTTCCATGCAGGTAGAGATTTAAAGGAAGTTTGCATTTGTCCCTCAGCCTCCATCAATAAGCATAGTAGTACAAATGCTTTAACATCTTAATAATTGCCAGGCTAAATTAACGGGGTGATAGTGTTTTGATTTATGATTTGGAGGCCCGTTCTCTGTGCTGGCCTTCAGGAAGATTGAGCTATCTCCCATATTCCCTGAAAGTGAGTCAATGGCTGTTTATTCATTCCCTTGATTAGAAGGCTGCCCTGAAGCCAAACACAAGAGGCTGCTATAATAAATGCAAGACTCATATGCTTTGTTTTGCTTTCTGGATTTAGTGCTAGACATTAAAAGGAATTGGAGATTGATTTTTGTGCATGGACAAGTGCCAGATAAAACATCAAGCAAGTGAACAGCCTTCTTCACAGAAACAAGCCCTGTTAGTATGAGATGCCAGAGACATAGCTGAGGTTTAACTGCTGCTATTGAACTACTTGGAGGGCTTTTTTTAAATGTCTCATCAACTGTTGGGTTGACACCCGCTCACCTGAGTAGCCATTTTGGTAGTAAGTAATGAGTGGTAAATTACCTTTCTGCACTAATAATCTTGTTCTCTTTTTCAGACACTTAGAGAAGAGTACATGAACATTCAGTTTTATTTTGCTCCTATGCCTTAAAAGTGTTAAGGAAGCTTCCCAGTGTGACCATTCACGAGACTCTCTGGCTGTCACACTCCCAACACCAGAGACTTTGTGTGCTGGGACCAAAGCCCCTTCACCTCACAGACAGCTACAGTGATCCAACGGGTCCGCACTTGACTGCCCACACACCCCGCTCACACACTCAGACCAGGTTTCCTCACCGGCTCCGCTCCGGGTTTCTCACAGCAGTCTCAGACGTCTCTTTCCATAAAGCGATTTATTCACTGCGCAGTAACACAGAAACAGCCTGAGCTGGTACCTCTGAGGAGGAGCCAGAACAAAGGGCCGGTGGAGTTTTATCCCCTCGCAGTCCAAGCCCACACAAATCTCGATCGCTCCTCCTCCTGAGTCTTGAGCTCCTGCTGTGTCTCCCAGTGTCCGTTCACCCAGCTGGCCCTTTGGTATGAAAAGGTTGGCAGTTCATGGCCTCTTGTCTCGGGCTCCCATCCAGAGCTCAATCTGCACCTCTGCATCAGTTTGCAAACTGAGCTACCTGCAACGGATTATTCAACAAAGGAACACACATACAGGAGGTGGAAGAATGAAAGATAGATAAATAAATTGTTAATACATTAATGCTTTGATATTACTATCTTCCTGTCCCTTCCTTGTCTCATCAATTGGTGCTGTAGAGGTGCATCACAAACTGATTTTTCAGAGCTTACCTCTTCTCTACTCCTGATGTGGGATGATTTCTTTCTCTGGCAGAGCAAGCAACTTGTTTCAGCAGCAGCTGACAAATTGGCCAACAATGTGGGTAATAAATGCAGTCAGTAGTCATTTCTCCACGCTGCAACTTACATGTCAAGTTTGAAAAGACTCTTCTCCCATGTTCTGGGACTCAGAAACACATCGAGTAACTTTTGCTAATGGAGTATCTGCCTAAAATGAATCCAAAATTGACCAATCAATTGGTAAGAAAAGCTATTGCCTTCTGGATGGGAGCCTGAGGAAGATGCTTACCGCTCAAAAACTGTAAGGAATTGCAGGGAAAAGGAATTGTAAGGAAACAAAGGAATTATTCTCTATAATAAAAGACTGGACCTTCACCAAAAATTCTCTAGCATGGTATATTCAGGAGACCTTATTCTGCTGAAGTAACTAGGAAACCTGGTGGCTTTGAGACAGGGTGTCTTTGAGAATTACATGACTCCAACTTTTCTTGACAAATAATGACAGATGCCAACCAGCTAAAAAGAAGAATTTTTTTTTAAGTGAGAAAAAACGGCAGCGAAAAGCAGTTTATGGAATGTCAGGACTTTTAGGAAGAGAAAAGCAGGAGTGACTTGCACTGAGCTTTCAAAACCACGCATATGTCATTCGCAAATTAGCAGCATGCAGTTACAAACCAGGACTCTATTCCTTGTATAGCTACATAAGTGCAAAGATCCCAGTTGGGCCTTGGAGTTCACCTGGTCAGTAGTGAAAGTCTCAGCATAACTCTTTGATCAGTCCTCTAGCACGACAATACATTCTGAAGTCAGATTTCCCCAGCTATATTTATTCTGTTACTTATTGATGTGGCACTACTTTAGAGCTGTTGACCACTTTCTTTGAGCACTCCTCATACAACAGACTCTTTCTCATATTTTCCAAATCAAATAACATTTTTACTTTTCTTTTAATGTATAAATGCACAAATAGACTGACAGTTTTCAAGGATGGAAAGGCTTGCTCTCTTACTTTTTTATTCCTTCTTGGGCGGCAAGCACAACATTTTTTACAAAATAATGGATCTAAAAGGCATTCATCAAATCCATTATATCAGATGCATAAAAAAATACAAGAAATTAGAACTTCAAATTAACATTTTACAGAAATTAATTTAATAGAATATTTTGAGGAATATATTTCCATGTCTGACAATTAAAATTCTTCTCCTTTCACAATTACAGAATTAAAGATTTTCTATGCACTTGGAAATCAACTAATTACAATTGTCCGCAATGAAAGCTATTAGATTTTTCATTCAAGTTAATTCCCCACTTTGTTTAGACAGAAAGATCTGTAAGATTTGATCATGCTTTCTTTAACTTGCTGCAATGTTTCCGGCGTAAAGTTACTAACATTACTCTTGGTTAAAATGTTCTGGGATCAATTAGGAGCCTTACTCTTGACTAACAAGTTTTTGGTCAATCATTCAATCATAGCATAGTGAGGGCCAAATGAGCAAGTACTAATTGTAAAGTTTTGGTATTTGTGCCCATCATTGTACCCAGGGTATTGTGGGCATCTTTCTTACAAAGCAGACTGGAAACATTATGTTGCAAGGGTATGTCATTGAATGCTTGTTGTATTCTTACCAGTTTCTAGAAAACACTGCCTTCAATGAAGGCATATATTCTTTGAAGCATCTGTCTAGTCTTTCAGTTTGTTTTAACTTTTCAGAGGAAAGCTACGTAAGGGAACCTAGAACACATGTCAAAGAGAGATTAAACAGCTGATGTTGGACCCCACACTGCCAGTTGTGGGTGTGCACGTGGTACAAAGAAAGCAAGGATTATGCAAACAAATGGGATGGATAGTAAGCACAGGGAAATAGAGAAGGGTATGGTTATCAGAGAGTTTTAGATGGTAAGGAGCCACCTGCGTCCTGGAACTTAGAAACCCTTCTGTGAGTGGCATCATCTAATAAAATTACATGTTGAATTTCCAGTTTCAGACCACTGCTTTTGATAACTTTGAAATAAAAGCACCTAAACATTTTCTAGTATAAACAAGAATTTGTATTAAAAAAAATTAAATCATAGGTTCAATCTATCCTAGGTTTGATCTGAACTGATTTAGCTCATGTGCCTTACAGCATAAGTTTTTGTAAATTAGGTTCTTCTTCATGAACTTAGAGCAGTCTATGCACTAGATAAGCAGGGCCATGCCTGACATTCTGGAGTGTTTTCTTTTGTTCTCCCTGGAAAATTGTATTTCTTTAAAATTTCAATATTTCTTTAAAATCCTTTCATGTTACAGAGAAAATATGAACCCTGTTGCAGGCAATGAGATTATCACTATTCCTTTCAAGAAAAGCAACTTTCTAGTTCATGAGATATTGCTGACATGTCTGCACAATTGTTCATTGAACTCTTGGCTTCTAAGTTAAAAATAGAACAAGACTAGCAATTAGAAACAATTTATGATTAGTTTCAGCACTAGTATTATTTTTACCTGTTTTATTTCAGCAAAGGAAAAACTATTTCAATAATTTTTCACTTACACAAAAGTAATATTAAACAAGCACCAAATGCCAAAGAACATATCATAATCTTTTGCTGGCACTGTCAGGAAGACTTCGGGGATTCATAGTCTTTTTCTGACTCCATAGGAAATTGACGATAAAAACAAGTTGCATGAATGGAGCAGTATCAGATAATCCTTTTTTTGCTGCTGTTCATTGGTACATGGAAAGGACTTGATACTCACAGTTTATTTAACACCCTTCATGCTCACTAAATGCAAGAACTCTATCTTCAGGAACTCATCATTATTGTAATCACTATTAAGTTAAAATCAATAAAAAACTTGCAAAATATTATTTTGCTACCTTTTCAAACCCATCTCAAGGAAACACCATCTCACAATGCTTCTTGTTGATTCTTTCAAGGGAATAAATATGTCTTCATATCCTTGTTTGAACAGCTGCTGATAACAAGATAAAAGTCTGGTAAATTGCTAAGAAGAGGAAAAGGAAATACGAGTCAAAGCCTCTGACCCTAAAGATGCTGCATCAAATTCAGTCTCAAAGAGTACTGACTGAAAGTCATTATCTCCTAATGACCATTCAGCTTATGTAAACTTGGTTGTATGCATCTCTCTCTGAGTTCCTGGTAAGTAAACATCAGCAGCAGAATTAAACCCCATTGAATCCTCTACAAAGGTCAAATGTATAACAAATCATGGAGATAAAAACCCACTGTCAACCATAAACCCACTTTTTCAAGCAATGATTTGAAACGATGTTGAAGAAAATGAGGTAAAACTGAACAGGAAGGATAAAACATGGCCTGTAGTTAAACAGGCCATAGTAAAAGCAACACCAGTAATTCTGTGTCTAGATCACCAGACCACTATCTTACATTAACATGACTAAGATTTTTTTATATTTGAAAGAACTAATGCGTTACTAATCTCAGCTTGTTTTCCCTTATATTTGCATGAGACAAAATCACTCAATATATCACCATGTGTGATAAATACTATTCAAAATAATCTTCTGGATTTCTGATAGAGAATTTTTAGCCTGTTCTATTCCCATTCAGCAAAACATAGTTTTTTTTCATCATTCCCACTAAACTTGGAGCAACCCACTCTTAGCAATCCCTTTAACCATAATTTTCAAACCATGTGGTGACAAACATGAAATTTCAGGTGGCTATATCTACAAAAATCAAGCTGTTCACTCCAGGTGAGAGGGACTAATTCCATAGTACTTTTTGCCTTCATATATGAACTGATATCTGAACTTGAGAACTACAAATAACTATTTGTCTGTCAGAAAATTTGACGGTAACAGTTACAGAGCCAAAAGGATGATCTGTTCTCTCCTGCAACACTGTGTTTATTGTCCTATTTGCATCTAAAAGCTATATTGAACAGTGGGGAAAGAATTCGTAAACTCAGTCCTGCTAAATCTCACACTTCTTCAGAAAACCCTAAGTGCAAATCTTATCCAGCACTTTAAAAGTTTTACGAAGTTAGTAGCTTTTACGGCTTTGATGATAACCAGTGAAAGTTACTGCATGATTTCTTGAGTGTTCTTCTGTTTCTTTTCTTTTATTCCTTAATGATTCTTTGCAAGTCTTGTCAAGATACATCTTAATTTAACTGCTATGTGATTTTCTGGGAAGAGGGAGAAAGGAGAATTACCCACATTTTTTTTCCTTTTTTCCCTTCTTTCTTTCCCTCCCCCCTTTCTTTTTTTCTCCTCAGTCAGTTGAATATATAATGTTATGTAGAGGATAACATCCTGAGAAGTAGCTCTTAGCCATAGGAAATAGAGTTTTATAAGAAACAAGGGAGATGAGAAGAGCATTATATGACTGTTGGTGTTACAGCTTGGACTGTTAAGAGCAAAGTGATGGTCTTGAGCTCACAACTAAAACTACTTTACAATCCTATGGCGTCTGTCCTTCTGGAGCTTTAGTTGTTCAACACATCCAGGAGCAGGGCCTCCTAAGTCCATTGCATGCAGGTAAGTGGAAAGACTTTTTTTTAGACTGACTTATGAATCAATGTGACCTCAAGAACAGCTCTGAAATCCTGAATTAACCCCTAGTTCTAATTATCAAACTGCTTTATTTCCCACCTGTAGTCAAAGATCAAGACATTGAAAAGTGCTAACTTTGTGCATCATACAAGGAATTACTGCCCTTGGGACTCAGCTCATCTATTGCACTGGTGACATTTCAATATTTCATGATGTTTCTTGTTTCTCTAAATACTCTGACATTGCTTGCTCTTGTTTCTTTGCTAGCTCCCTTCTGCATCCTTTGGAAATATCTGGGAATATGTGTGACAGTTATTTTCTGTAGGGTATCATACTGCCTCCTTAAGCAGCTGAGCCATGGACAATATAAAGAAAAACCATGATTTTATATCCTAGTTTCTAAGGTAGTTCAGGGTCTTAGCAAAGCAGGAGGAGAGAGATATGACCTAACTCATCTGTCCCTAAATTTCCACTTGGTATTGCTACAAGTGCTGATAATTTTGGGAAGGCAGAAGTTGATGACTGCTGAATGCCAGGAAGGAATCCACAGGAAACAGTACAGAGAGAGGTGCTGATTATGCAGTTAGTACTTAAGAAACACAAGATACAATGCTTTGTGATTTAGAATCAGTGGGTCAAAGCCAGAGGGTGTTTGACACCAGGATTAATTTCAGGGATTAATACCAGGGATATCAAGCATAAGTATTCGGGTTGTTTTTGTGTCCTTGCACTACTTTTATTCCCCTCAAAAAAATGTCTGTTTTACAAAACAGACAATTGTTGAGAGCCATTTCAAAAAGTTCGTGGGACAATGTTTGATGATGACCAACGGAAAATGACATCTAACACATTACAGAAATGAGGCAAAAGCAAGATTTGGAAGGGTAAAAAGGTCATGCTCTTGCAGAATTCCAAGTTCCTGGTTTCCATTACATTTTTATTATTATAATTTTTACATGACTGTCTCACTTTGAAAGCTGAAGAAAAAGTTTCTAGCTGCAGCCAGTCAGGAAACCCTCCTCCCCCAAGCTCAACAATGCCTCATAAAAATATCAGGTCACAGATTAAAACAGAATGACTTGAAAGTTCAAAAATAACAAATCTTGTCTCAGTATGTCTGGCATTAAAAGCAGGTTTTAACCTGCTTAAGATGGAAAGATAATATTATTTCTATTGTCAAGTTATTGTTCTTTCTCCTTTTGATCTAAAGTAGAAAATTGACTTTAAGTATTTACTAGAGACAACCAAACCGTGTCTAATGGACCTTTTTGGCTAGCCATACTAACTTGTAATAATTTTTTATATATGAATGATAAAAGTCCAAAGACTAACTCACAATTCTAATTGGTGAGATTTTTAATATTTCTTATTTTATCGTGTGGTACTAGTATGCGTCCTCACAAACTCTAGATGACACTTTGAATTTTCAGCCAGGTCTTCTGCTAGACTGCACTTGAATAAGGTTTACAAGAAGACTTTGAGGTCACTGGGTCTGTGCATGAACACAGACCACAACTTTTACAGAAACAACAAACATGTTTTTCATGTAAAAAAAACACCCCAAAACAAATCCAACTTTAGATTTTTAACTGAAAATTTTTACCTAATAGAAAAGGTGAGTCACTGACACCAGAAAATATATTTTCAATATCTACTCTCCCTTCCTATTTGCAGATTGTCCATTTTCACAAACGCGTCCAATGTTTAAGGACTGATGTATCCTGTAGTCCAATTTTCAAATTGTAATAGTTATAATTAACTGCCCCTCAAAGCCTCATGGCCTATTTTTGGATTTCTGACTCAACACATTTTTTTTCTATTAGACTAAAATATTTCATGGAATCTTTCTTTCCTGGGCTAGATTTTTTTTTTGTTGCAGTGAATGACCAAGTGCAAAGTAGACACAGCTCCAGTGGAATCTGAATACTGAGATAGCTGCCTCTCTGTCTTCATTCTTGCAATGTCAAAAGTGCAGGTGGTCTCTCAAACTCTATTATCTCCGTATCATGATAGTCACCCAAACTACTGCTAGTACTTCATCCTCAAGTATGGGACATGGCAATGTCTCGTCTTCTCTTGCCGCAAAAAAGTGGCTTTTTTTTTGTCCTTGTACAATTATTTTCAGTGTCCTTCTACCGCTGCTGAAACAAATCACTGTCCCAGTCACCTCTGAAAGATCAGAAAGAAATTAAGAATCTGCAATAAGATTCTGAGAGCTGCCAGTGCTGCAACACATTGTGGAGATCCTCTGTGCTCCCATCAGGCCCAGTGTAGGAGTGTAGCTTTGTTCATCTGATTGTCAACCTGACAAGACTGTAAACACGTCTGATTGGAAACTCACAGCACAATCTCCCAACAATTGCTCTAATACCTTAACCCCAATGCTTTTTCCTGTTGCTGAATGCTCCTAACTCAGGTGTATATGACTTTCCTAATCACTCGATTCTCCTCAGGAAAAGGATGTTACCAGCCATAACCATTTCAGAAGAGGCAGTAAGTTAAGCCTCATTCCTTTAACTGATCTAATCTTTAAATAGGGAGACTTGGAGCAGAATTAGCAAGCAGAATCAGACCTAGGCTGTTGAGTAAAAAGGCTTCCTCTTTCAAGTTTGAATCTGAGTCCCTACACCCTGGCACTTCAGGGAGAGAAAGTGCTAAATGGGTGGGAGTGACCAGAACAGTGTGACATTTTTTTGTGTTCTCCTACACCTACCCATTTGAAGGTTATAGAAGATTGCAGAGAGCTGTGGTGCTCTGACAAACTTGTAAATGTGTAGGCTTTACTGTGTTTCACCCTTTAGTAGCTATTTTAACGATCCTGAGACTTAACTCCTTGCATTAAATTTCATACTATTTCTTCTGATAAAAATTATTAATTTTCACATACTGTTTAAATAAATATTTCAGATAACCAGCACAAATTCCTGTTGTCTCTTAGGCTGAAGAACAAATGGTTGGGGAAAGAGGACAGACTTTAAGTTGATTCATTTTAGATGATGCATAACATGTACAGTGACAAGGACACATTAAGTAGGAGACAGTTCTTTCAAATGTGTCACTCCAAAGAGATGACTCATACTCAGTTAGGTTGCTCTTTAACTGCCGTTCTAAGCCACAGCCTAAAATCACAGTATGCATGGTTACAACCTTCGCACCTTAACGTACTGACAAGATCCCGACAGCTTCCTTTTTGAAAAGTTTAATACCTTTTCCACCTACTAGTAAAAAAAAGCATCGAAGGAAACTGAAAAAAAAAAGAAAAATAGAAATGTGAGAAAGTTCACTTGTACAAGACTATGAGTTACATCAAATTGTCACAGTGGAAAAGCATCTATGGCTTTCAGATAAAATTGAATTTCCTATTTTGTTCAATTTGATCTATGTGCCTCCTTCCATAAATAAATGTAGTTTTTTCAAACAGGGCTGCCTTCAGTAGGGCCTGACTTATTTTCCTCTGAAAAAAGAGAAAAAATATTTCTTACTTCAACTTCATAGTAACATTGGCCAATTAGAACTGCTTAGGCAACCAGTCAAAATTACTGAGATTGGCTCCATGCTTTCAGAAATCAGGGAATCCTAGAATATCTCAGGTTGAGAGGGATCCATAAGGATCATCAAGTCCAGCTCCCTGCTTTTTTTAGTTCTACCTAAAATAAAACCATATGACTAAGGTTGATGATCAGATGCTCCTTGAATAGTCCAGTTCAGTGACGGACCACTCTTTCAGTGCAGAGCCTTCTCCTATGTCCAATCTAAACCTGCCCTGTGTAATGAACCTTGCAGATTCATTCCATTCTCTCAGGTCCAATTGCTGGTCACCACAGCATCTTCCCCTCCACTGCCCCCCTCAAGGAAGCAGTAGGTGCCATGAGATCACCCTTCAGTCTCCTCCAGGCTGAACAAGCCTATTGACCGCAGACGCACCTTGTGAACCTTTCACAGTCTTGGTTGCCCTCCTTTGAACACACTAATAGTTTAATGTTTTTGTTATACTGAGATGCCCAAAACTGCACACACGATTTGAGATGTGGCCACACGAGTGCAGTACAGGGCGGTGTGGGTGAGGGTTTTTCACCCGTTTCCAGCAGGTCCTCCTCCTGGTANGGACAATGCTGTTCCTGATGCACCCTGTTGCAGTCATGTTCAACTTGCAATCAGCCCAAAACCAGAGATCTCTTTCTGTGGGGCTGCTTTCCAGCCTTTTGTCCCCTTCTTTATATGTATAAGCAAGATTACCTTATTTCAGGTGAAGAATGCAGCACTTTCTGTTAAATTTCATACAGCTGGTAATTACCCAACTTTCTAGTCTTTCCAGGTTTCTTGAGGGACTCTTGAGACTCTTGAGGGGGTCCACGGCTTCTCCTAATTCAGTATCAACACTCATTACAGTTAACTTCTAAATCTCCCCCACAGCCCTCCCAGTTACTTATTATTAGCAAGCTCTTTTATTAGAAATTGTAGTCCACCTGCTCATGAAATGTTAAAAAATAAAATTTTAAAAAAGTCTGGAATTCTCTTTGGGCTCATCTCACAGCACATTCCTCCATGTGTTAGTACACAGATGAGCTTGACAATTAATGAGAATTTAGTAAAATTGCAATTCCATTGCTAGCACTAAGCTTTTCCACCTTTTCTGGTGGAACAGAAGGTTTTCATATTTTGTCAATGTGCTGAATCTCTTACTGCTTTACAGTTTGGTTTCAGCAAGAGGACTCAGAATGATTGCTTCCCACTATTTATAAGTATGAATAAACATGCTTGGAAAAGAGGCATGAGGCAGGAATAACCCTTACAATCACAATCTACATTATTTTGTACCTTAGCTTGGTCACAGCTTTTCTTTCAGTACAGTAGGAGCTGGAGCACATTTGTGCTGCCTACCATGTGACTCCATATCTTTGACCTATAAATCACAATATAATCACAGAACTTTACAGCCTCTGCACTGCTCAGGGTCTTCCATAGCACAGAGTAGTGTGCAGGGTCTGGCCCTCAAATCTCTGTGGTTCCACTCCCCGTCTTGTAAAAGAGAACCAAAATAGATGATTGCTGTGAATTTGAATTTGTTAAATATTTCCAGCATGCTTTAAATCTGGGAAAGTTTTTACACTGTCATTTATTTATTATCCTTTCCAGAAACCAGTGTTCTGTTTTCCAGTAGCCATGCCCCTATGCTCCACATAGACACATGCAGTGGAAAAAGAAACCAGCTGTGTTTTACCCACTTCCAAACACCTTGCTGGAGAAATCAGCAGTAAAATCACTGTAATGAATCTTCTTACTCCACTCTCCATTTCCACGTCAGTGAGAATTTAAGGTTTACTTGGGAGAAGAATTCTATTTGTCTTACGTATCCTAGAACATTCTTATTTATTTTCTGTAAATCAAATACCTCTCCTTTGAACCTTGAACATTCCCCAGTCCTGAACCAGACAGTCTTGCAAAATAGGCCAGTCAATCATGCTGTCTTTCTCTTTGTGGGTAGGGGTAGAGGGAGAATAGAAAAACCTTCTGTCACTAAATCCTTTCCACCCACAGGCAAAAAGTCTTCACCCAATTAACTAACACCAGGTGCACACTTGAATGCTTCAGAGGTATGTGGTATACTTACTGACTCTGTTTCTAACTTGGCAGACAGACATGAAACCTGCCCCTGATTAGCCTGTTTTACTGGACCTGCAGTGGAGGATGTCTCCCCTCTCAAGAAAAGATTTTAGGTGTTTCTGTGCAAATAATGAATGTCTGACCATGCCAGACCCAGCACACCCTGTGCATTAAAAGGACTATCCTTTTTATGAACTGATTTTTCAAGATCAACCAGTGGCAGCAGTACACTGCAAAACAAAAAGTGTCAGCCGTGAGTGACCAGCATTTTATGCAAATGCTGCACATGTAGAGAGTATCAGAGTCCATCGCCATGGTGGAGTATAGACTACCACGTTCCCCCCAGGTTTCACTTCTCCCTCCTATATTTTTGCTCTGACAACTTTTGCTAGCAGATAAATATTTTTAAAAGTCTGGCCAAAAGAATTCCAGGCATACACATGTCAACCTCTGCCTACAACTGATGTAGATCTTCAGGAGCCTGAATATCCATCAGTTCAATTTTTATCTTAGAGGATTTTGAAGAACCAAACATTCCTGAAAATCAGATGGTAACATTTGTAAACCTAGCCTGAGTACAAAGACATGGAGACATTCAGGATTAACAAAAAACTGTAAATATTTTCTCCTCGGTGTTCTTGTTCCTTATTAATATTTCACAAGTGAGGTGAAAGCTGACAAAATTTGTGAATTCTTTCCCTGAACTCTGTGATAGCCAAACTCTTTCATGTAAAGCAACTGGTTTATTTTCTTGTAGCAAAGCATCTTAACCTACAGTGCTGCAACAAGTATATGCAAGACTTTACAGTTACTACACAACAGAACCACTTCAATAACTAAAATCTTATCATTCAGGACTTCTACCTAATATTGGTAAAAAGAACTTCCTCCTTCTTCTAAGGCATTTAGAAGCATAGATGATCAATACGTGGACTAGAAGAGAAGTTATAGCAACTGAATATAGCCAAGAAAATGAGACGTTTAAGTGATAAAATTGTAACAGCTGTGGAGTTTCCTATTCCCATTCCCAACTAAGTTGCCTCATTCCAGGGATACAAATTTATTAAGCTATTACTGTTATTCTTTGAACTATTTTCTCTGCTACTTTATGGTACCTGTGAACACCAAAGCCAAAACAGAAGCCAAAATCCTTATTCTTCGATTTAGTCACTTGAGAGGGATATGAATCTGTACTTGCCAGTAACCTGAATTTGGCCTTCCTAGAGGTCTACTACCTCCCTTTACTCAACAGCTTCCCCTTTTTTCTCTCTAAGGTGAAGATATTGAGGACTATGTTTTAAAATTTCAAAGACTTAAATTCACACAATCATTTTTTTAAAAAAAATGTGTCTCTCAGACAAACTGAGTCCAATACAATCCAATCTACTGTGCTATCTGAAATTAAAATACAAACCACACTGCACGTATATCTATCCTCCTGCAGGTTCTCCTAAAGAGCTGAGATTCGAATCTTTGCCTTTAGAACAGAATAACACAGGATCATCTCAAAGATCAATCCAGTCTAGAACACTGCTGTCCACCAGAACTAGGCATGTGAGCACAGGAAAAATATTAAAAGTAGGGCGAGAATAGAGTAATGCTTCCATGGCATAAAATCCCACACTGTGAAAATTTTACTATTAAAGACTTTCTGTATAGGAAAGTTTCAACTGGATCACTCTATTTAGTATAGCCAAGGCTGGGTCTGTTTTCATTAATTTATCCAAATTTTAATTATTACTTTTTTTGTAATACAAGAAATCCACAATATTTTCTCAATGAGTTCCATGGTTTGGCTATGTATGTATGTGAAAAAAAACCACCTTCCTTTGTTTTACTTTTCATTTGTTGTCGAGTAATGTCAGTTTGTGCTCCCTGCTTTTCCTGCTGTGAGAGTGAATAATTTCCCTTGTTCACCTTATCTACAACTTTCTCTCTTTATATGTCTGTTTCATATTGTTCTTCACCTTTCTCTATTTGAGGGTGATAAATCTTCAACAGTTTAGTCTCTCCTTATGTGTAGTGTTGCCATGCAATTGCTTGCTGTCATTCACTGTGTCTGCTAATTCTTTCATAGCAATTTTGAGATGCAGTTAAATTTGGCTTATTTTCCTTATAAATGAACTGAAAATTCTTCACAATATGAAACATTAAATGTCATGTCCAAATATGTAACATCATATGTACTAAGCTTTTTGTTTATCAACTAATGTTTGATTGATGTAATGCAATGTTTACATGCATTACAAGAATTCAACATATTGTCTGCCAGACACGAAGAAAACATCTTGCACAAGAATAGAATAACTTTATAATTTTTTGTCAACACAGTGTTCACCAAGACTGAGATTTTAAAGGGACACACTTCCTGTTAAATAGTATTTGAAAGTGTAACTACTCATTTTATTCTTTATATATCTTTCCTTCACTAATCCCATACTGAAATTTTTCCCAATATTAGTATGTACTTTTGACCTACAATCAATTTTGGAATCACCACTGGTCATTTTTAAAAATCTCCACTAACATCAGGCTTTCAAATATGTGTCTTACTTTGTATAAAAAAAGGAATTGTTGTGTTTAAGTAGTTGTAAACTGCATGCTAGAGGTTAGGAAAATCCAGAAAATAGATTTTCTCTGAGGTATAGTTGGCACCATTATTGTCTCAATCTCAACATTCAATTATTTTCTAGCTTTTCTCTCTGCAGTAGCAGTTTGAGAACCATTAAACAGCTAAGGACAACAAGCAAATGCAGAGAATGAGTGCTCTGAATCAGTTAATGTTCCAGTGCAGCATAAGCTTTATCCCTAAACAATTATTTAAGATTTTTACACCAGGATAAGTTATTCAGGAGCTGGAAAATACATCTTTTTTTTTTTTTTTTTTTTTAGTGAACCATCTTATAGTGACTTTGGTGGTGGAAGAAGTGATAATACAGATCAGACAAATGCCAAGAAAAAAGCAGTAATCAACTTTCGGGTCATATACCTATCAGCAAATGTAGTATTATTTCAGTAGACCCAGGGCTAGTTTATGCTAACAGCCATTAGGAATTCAAAAGGATACCAAACTCTTCCACCTCCCCATACAATAACATCCATATGGCTTTTTACATATTGTTACAAATTCAAATCACTGAGGAATTTCATGCAGTGCTTTTATCCTCTCACCTAACAAATCATCTATAAAACTAAGTACCCTTCACATGGTATTTGTATTAAGAGGTCATCTACTGTTTTCACAGACAGCTATTTGTTATTGGCATGTTTAGGTTCTGCATATAAATAGCACAGATTTATAATCAAATATTTTTTTGCGAAGTCAAAACATTTAGAAGAACTGGATGAAAAAGTGATTGGAGGCTAGTCTTTGCCATCTACTTTCCCACTTCTCCATGGCCTCTTTTTAATGGTAGCAGGCCAGCTATAGATTTCTAGGAATTAAGTACACATCTACCCTGCCCACAGGGCAGATAAATCAGAGTTTATGCAGTACTGTTTGAAGACTTTTTTATACTCTTATTAGTAGATATATAGGAAACAGAGTGGGAGGGAAGGAATAAAAGCCCGCTGACTCTGCAGGTTTCATCCTGTAAGTTCAGGGAGCTTGCCTGAACCCCCCACCCCCTCCACTACTATATGTCAAAGGTGACATCGTTGCAATAGTTAAGAGTACTTTTTTCCTGTGGCTTGTAAAAAACATTAGAGCAGATGAATGAGTCAACCAGTCAGGGAAAAGATAATTTGAGATTTGCCTCTTAAAACGGACAATAGAAGGTGTTTTTGTAACACTGTAAAAAACAGGAGAAGGATATAGCAATACTTCCCACAGTGCTACACCACATGCCAGCAATCTGTGGTTAAAGGACTCTCAGAGCAAGGTGTGGTTTCATCTTTAATTCAGTTTCTCTCCTTTGAATTCTACCACTTTAACCAATGAGGTTTAGAACCTCTATGAACTTTTCCCCCATAACCTCCTAAGGCATAATGCTTCACTTTTAGCCATATGATGCATAAAGGAAAATCTCCTTTGGCTGGTTTCTGAGCAGGATCTAGGAAACACATGTGATCAGAGCAAAGAGCAGATTTATCACCTAAAGCCCAAACCTCTTGAGTATTCAAATGCTTATCTTCTTCAGAATGTCAAAGGAAGTAAATTCTGGAAAGGCCCTCAAAGCTTGCTCTACTGTTGTATGCTGTTCACTGTCATTCAATGTCAACATTAGCAATTATTGCAATGAAAGTTTGGCCAGATTTTAATTTCACCCTATTACTTTTGAAGGCTTTTTTCTTTTTCACTATGTAAAGTCTTCATGAAAGCATCAAGACACAGATATCAAACTTGTTCAGCACCCTTCCTTGATTTCATAGCCCTGGATAAGAGGCTTACTTAAAACTCATCATTAAGGGTCATGGAAAATGAAGAGAGCTAGAAAGATTTCACATACAGATTTGGAACCGCTTCATGTAACAAAAATCTGCTTGGAAAGCTAAGCTTTTCTTCCTTAGCTTATGCAACCTACCGCTTCTCTTGTCATCTGAGATAGCACAACAGAAGTGTGTTTTGTGAGGCGCTTCACATGAAAAACAGGGTTCTATTTCTTTGCATAAGTAGGGAGGAAGGTCCTGGGCCAAGAGGGAGTTCAGTGTTTTCTGATGAGTGCAGGAGTTGACAGAATAGATGAGCTCTGGGAATCTGGAGGTCATGATCTTCACTGTTGGTGGTGCCAGAGTGCAGGACTCTGACCAATTTCTTTTAGATATTCCACACATGGGACATTGGCGTTTAATACAGAATTTACTTATTTTAAGTTATTTCAAGCTGCCTGGGATTTTGATTTTACAGAGAGATGCAGGAATGGATTTGAATCACAGAGCAAGTGCAAATTGTGCTTAGCAGACTGAAGCAATTCTAGCATTCATTTGAATCACAATAAAACAAAAATTTCCTGAGCTCATCATCAAGACACCAGACATTCCCAGCACTCCAAACGATACATGGGTTGAAACCAGATCAAGACCATTTGTCTCCTCACAGGTCTTTTGTTTTTTTCTCAGTTTGAATTCTCTATGTCACATATATTTTTTTGCATATTATTGATTAATGAAGGGATTAACAGTTACCAAACATCTTTTATAGCCATTCATAGAGAGCAAAGTCTCCCCTCTGGTCTCCTTTGTTGTGACTTCAGCATCCTTTACAACAACCATGATCAGTCACTCTGCACATCCTTCCCAAATTTCATTATTACATTGTCCATGGCCATCTCCTCTAAGCCTTCTATTGTAAGGGCTCATCCATCAGTAACAAGGAGCCATATCAGAGAAGAATAAAGAAAAAAACCAACAAATCAGAACCTGCAGATGTTTACTGAGCAAAGAATACAGGAATGAGAACAGAAATTGTTAAATTCTACCAGAAAACTGGAATCACAGTCTATTGCAACAGAATATAATATAAATGAGGATGAGAAGAAAAAGTCACATAAGGTGCAGCCATTATTCAGGTCTTTATGTAGGTATAGATTAATGAAATATTCAAAAGGCCTTGGATGGTTTGGCTTATCTGTCAGCTTTATGTTCCTGTGAGAAAATAACTTCCTTCTTGGTGTGATTCCTACTCCTCTGCTAAACTCCAGTAGGTTAATAAGAAATCTTTGTTATGCTCACAAAGCTCAAAAATTTCAAGATAATCTGGTTGTGCTTAGTTGAAAAGAAACCTTTTCTAGAGCATATTTCAGATTTACAGAAATGTGACGATATTCTTGAGAGAATGGAAGGAAATTAAGTGAAGAGGAGGGGTTTTGTTTGGTTGGTGTGTTTTCCCCCCTCCCTGCCTCTAAAAGGTTTAACTTGATATTTGGATTACACTTCACAGCGGAGGGAGCATGAGGATCTATTGTTATATGAACTGATTTCTGCATTACAGCTTCACAGCATTTTTAAATCTTTGCCTTTTGCCTAGCAGCTGTGTTATCTCATAAATGCAAGAATTTTCACTAAGGGATGTCAGCCTCAGCAAATCTATAACAAACAAACAATTCAAAGATAAAGTTTGATTAGTTGCATAAAAGAAGGATCTGCACAATTTGCCCATCCACTCTAACAAGACTTCATCTTTTGTAAGCCTTAGACAGTTGCTTACACCAAGTGATTGCCTACTGTTTAACAACAAAAATGAAGCGCTATAATTGCCAGTTTCATAATGTAAGGTCCAGCACTTAAGACACTTTAAGTAATTGGACAAAAAGACAGTATAAAACTCATCAGGATATACTGCTCTTTCACACACCATCACCATTGTTTGGCCCAGGTGCATTAGAGCCCAGCAGTTGTTTGTTCTTGTTTTGTTTTTCATTTCTCATTCTTCCTTACCCCTCACCTCCATGTGGCTAAGTTTTATAATATTTGAAAAATTAATTTAGAAATGGCAGCAGGTCAAAGCAGTTCTAAATAAATATGGTTTCAATTTAGAGTAAATGTTTAGACTGAGAGACCACATGGTTTAGCAGTCAAGACATTGGTGTGGTACTTAGAATAGACTGATTCCATGTTTTGCTTTCTCATTTATCTCTTCAAAGTTCTATACTATGCTTCCTTATGATGCATTGTAAGACCAATACGGTAAAAATTGTCTAGATTTTATGCATGTATAGTGGCTACTAGGATGGCGTTCAGAACTCAGAGCCTTGATCTGCTGTTATCATGAAAAAATAAAGGCAAGAAATTTATGCTGCTGAAAAGCAACTTGTGGATTTCTTACCTAGTTAAAATGCTTGAGTTAATATAGAAAAAAGTTAAAAAGTTTATCACATAGTTTGTCTTGTTAGGAAGAGAATAAAACTCTCTACTGTACAAACAGCTCTCAAAGTAGCTTTTGCCGTCTTTGGAACTCTGATGACACAGAACACCGTTTTCTCAACATCGGATAATGTATCCAGCTTCCTAACAGCCTTTATCTAACATTGAACACACTCAAAAACACTCAAAACAACTCCATGTCTCTGCTGATTCCTGTTAGCTCACAATCCAGCTGAACTACAAGCGAAAAAATATTTCATGATCACCTTAAAGAGGAAGACAAATCCACCCAAAACTGCAGCAGTGAGAATTTAAAAAGCTTTCAAGCAGAATTACAGTTACCAGTACTACAAGCAAGAATTTTTTTGCTCTTATTTTAGTGTAAGTAGTTTGTATTTAAGTATATTACTGAAAGTACCCTAAGCATTTGAATGTTATTATGTTGAAAAATATTTAGATAGTAAATTTACATATTTCATTGAAATATATTGTACACTTTCACTCTTATTCCTTAGGGGTTACTTTTGGTGACATCTGATGTAAGAAGCAGACTTACAAAGTCTTTTCTAAGTAGGAGAAAATTACAAATTTAGAAGCTATTAAAATAATCTCTAAAGTGTACGAATTTTTGTCATAGTATCTCATCTAAAACTTCTCTCTCCATTAACCCACAAAGCTCAAAACTGGCATATGAGTCATAATTAACAAAGTGAATCAGTCAGTTGAGCAATGTGTTTCCATATTTGTTTCTTAAGAATACAACCAAAGTTCTGTAAATATATCTCTTTAATCTAAATATGCATAAACAATTTCAAATTTAAATAACTTTCAAATAATTATCATCCTATGGAGTAGTCCTGCACTGCAATCTGTTCTAGTCACAGAGAATGGATGGAGATCCAAATCACATGGAACTGTTTTATTTTTGTTGATTGGCTAAAACTTTCTTAATTGAGAAAAAAATATGGTTAAAAAACCAATATCTACAATCCCTTGGTTAGTCCCTTCTCAATATATTTTATGAACAAAAATCAACTCAGACGTTATGTCCAGAAAGATCGGCTGATGAAGGGTTAACAGAGATTAAGAGAAAACACCAAACTTCCAGGAATTTAAATGAGGGCTGTTTTCACTGCCTTCAATCAACCAGATTTATGAAGTGTTCCTACTTTTCCTCCTCATCATCAGTTCCTAATCTGTTGGATTCACACTTACTTTGGTGAGATTTCCAGCAGGGCTGTGCAGTCTCAATTGGGAACACTTACCAGATAGGAAGCCTGATCAAAACCTTTTAGATGTACTAAAAATATGAAGGTAGGATGAAAGCTACTATCAATCATGCAAAGGTGCAAGACCACGTGTTTTAAAATAACCCATCTATACAAAACCAAGGCCCTTCGTGTTTGCAGTCATAAGATGGTAAATAAAAGACAGAAGTGAGCAATTAGGATGTGAAAGTGGCCATTCTAGGCCTTGCACTGTAATTCCACTTGCACTTTAACGAGTTAGAGGTTGTTTACTGTCACTCTATAGGCATATGCTATAAATTGCTTCAATTTTTAAAGTACAATCTACTTACTCAACACTCAGAGAAGAAGGAACTTATATTATTCCAGAATAATATCCTAGTCTCCTCACATTAAAAAAATATTAAGATGATCCTGAAGGAACTGAAATTCACTACTCTCCTTTCCATGATATGGTCATGCTCTCTTTTTAGCTCATTCAATTTTCTTAAGGTCTATTTCCAGGTTAGCAAAAGTGAATCAACTCCTTTAATTAGTTTTTCTCTATACTGATTTAGAGCTTAAATCTTTTCCCTCTAAATCATATCTTCCAGCTCTAACTTATTATATCCTTTTTTAAATTTCAGTCGGAATTCCCTGCAACAAGATTTTCCACATCTCTAGCAGAATTTCCAACTTTTATAACTGATAAAGCTATTACACAGTCCCTTTAATATTCCATAAATTTCAGCTCCTTTTAAATATATGCAAGGTCATTTCCAATTCAGATAAATAACTCTGTCTAAGACTTTTGATATATCTAGGAAGGAGGCTTTCAAAGACAAACAGGAGCCAGGCATCTACATTCCACTGATAGCTAACAGGCATCAGGCACCTGTGCCTTTGAAAATCTCCCCCCAGTCAATCATGTTTGACAATTATTCATCAAGTTTTCCTACTGTTGTGCTGAAAAAAAAAAGTGAGCTGCCACTTTCAAGACTGTTCCTGTACACAAGAGAAGCCAAATCCATATCTATCAAAGTGACATGTTTGTAGTGCAAAATAAACTGAAACATCTATATAACTTATGGCTTGTTATGTTCGGTGATAAACAGATGCTTTAATTAAGTTTGAGATTCAGAGCCCTTTAAACCTAGTGCCGAATTTTATCACCTATAAATAAAGAGGTCTTTGGAAAGAGGAATAGATAAGCATGATTATTGATTTTGGTTACAGATGTGGACATAAGTCCCAGCAGTTACAGCAAATAACATACTGCTTGTGCCTTTAAACTACAATTACCTGCAGAATACAGTGTGTTCTGTTCAGTTCCAGAGAAGAGAAGGGCTGAAAACTTACAATAGCATGTTTCAGCAGAGAAACTTAAGCAAATGAAAAGCATTTCCAAACAGCCTCTGGATATAGCAGTAAATTTGTTGTCATCTATGGGTGCCCCAGGCCCTGTTTGTTACAAGTTTTGATCATCAAACTCTGAAGAATTTATACATCTGAATTACAGAAATATAAAGTGCAGGTTATGTCATAGGGCAAATTCTGACATAGATAGGCACCTCAGTTCCTCTTTCACACAGAAAGGCTGAAGGCTTTGGAATTCACAGTGCCCTTTTATACTGGCATGTCCAAATATTTCTGCAGTGAATACAAAGCTTTCTTCTTCTTAATTTTGCCTCCTTTTAGATGGATGAAAATAGAGGCACTAAATGCTTATGGATAGAATTAGTGTTGCATAAATTTTGGGTGGATAAGCCCATTCTATCATTAAGTTAGAAAACCAGGAAGCTACAGTGAGGATTTCATACTACATATGAATAAATATATTTCAAAGAAGCTTAATAAATTGTCTTTAGGATGTGCCCATATATCTCTACTGACTCTAAGGAAAGGCTACAGACTCACTTGGAGTAGAAGCTTAATTCCTAAATATTAATAACGTAAAATTTGTCAAGGAAGACTTTAACTTAAATAACTTTTTAACTTTTACAGTGATTTAGTGGCATAGCTAGCCAAAGAATCCAAAATTCCAAACTAGATTTTTCATAATTTTATTTTATCTTACTGTCTCTGGCTCACGCATTAATAAAGTCTCTAGTGATGATATTATTTTAAAGAGTTTTGTAGATTTCAGAGAATGAGGCATGTACAGCATCTATTTGGCATTATTGGAACAAAGATTGATACAATAAGAAAAGATTAAGAAATTAAGATAAGAAAAAGTTATAAGATAGAAGATTATTGGTCAATTATTTTGGGACAGACTTTTTTGGCTTCATAAGAACAAATCTTGCATGTATTTTAGGCAGAGGTTGTCTTTAGTTTTGGCTGTTGAAGATGTCTAGCTTTCAGATTTTTGTCCTTATTCAGGCCTGGACGTTAACAGTAAATGAAAAACTAATGAACACTCTTCAAGCTGAAAATATATTACCATCTTCAAGATGTATCATCTTCAAAAAAACAAGCTTGAAGTCCCTCTAATTCTGTCTCTTCATTCCCTCTCTTTAATCCTCAGACATCTTGTTTACTATAACAGATTTTACATTGTCTTTCTTTCCTTTGAGAGTTGTAGTTTATAGCATGTCCCAAGCTAACTACCTCTACTATAAATAAGATAAAACTGGTGCTAGGTATTGCTGAGCAGAGAGCACAATCATTAAGAGAAACAGTCCAGTAAAGAAGGCAAAAGTAATGGCTCTATTTGGAATCTGTTTATTGGCTTTCTGCTTGCAAACTTTGCCACAGACATAATACCTCCAGCTCAGAAACAGATTATGCTGTTACTATACAAAACCTGATGACATAGTATCTTAAAAAAAATCACACCTTGTTCTTTTAGTTGAGGGAAAAGAAACAATTTTTCTCCAAGTTTCTTTATGTCAGTGTTATTAAATTTTGAACTTTCAATGTCCACTTTTAAATTTTCAGTATTTGGAAATATTAATGTGCCAAATCTTAATTAACTCCTCTCCGTTTCGATATAGCATCTGTTTCTGAGACTGATGAACTGTGCAACTATCTTAGGAGTATCAGCCACCCTGAACATGTTTGTCAAAGCTGATAGCAAAAAGAACTCTCATTTATTAACTTTGGTCTGTCACACATAATGCTCAAACATTCATCATGCTTTTAGGCAATTTTATTATTGGTCTCCAGGTACAGACTGAAAAAAGGTGAACCTCTCTCCCTATTGTGACAATCCAGGAAAAAAAGAGTCAGATTTAGGGTGAGAGTTCAATAAAATTCTGCTTAGCACACAACACTGAGTTGTAAGGGAAGACCAAAAAGAAGGAATATTAAGGATTAGGGAATCATTGTGAAAGCTTTGATTGTTGGTGTGTTTTAATTCAGTTACAGAAGCATATGGCAGGTCATTACATCAAATTGACATATATTTAATTTTTTTCATATGATAAGATGAAAGGAAGAAGCAGGTAAGGTTTTGATGACATGTTAGGAAAATCATCTGAAACATAAATTTTCAATGATCCACACAAATGATAAATTTTGTTTACTCAAAGGGGGATTTAATTAACAGAGAGAAAGAGAAAAAATCTGTGAAGAGCCCAAAGAATATAAATAGTCTTTTTATTTACTTTCAAACTGATTTTCATAAAATGAATAAACAACCTGTGGAATTCATTTCCATGTGATATACAGACTATGGAATTTATAGTATTAAATTTCATCAGAACATCCGGTTTACAAGTAATAATTTTCCATATATCACATTTAAGGGATCTTGATAATAAAATAATGGATTCTCAATTTGTATAAAATTCACTTCCTAAAGTTAAGAGATGTTGTCTGAATTGAAGATGGGGAAGAAGCAAGCTCTTACCTATGCCCTGGATAGATATAGCCGTAGGAATGTGGCTGAAAATACTTTTGTGTTAAAATGGCTCATTTAGAACTCAGACGGTAGCAGACCTTCAGCAGCAGAATTCTGGGCGTCAGCTGTAAGACTTGAACAATTCAAGCATTCTCACTACAGAGGGCAATGAAAAAAGGAACTCTCTACAATTTGTTTTATTTTTATTACTAAGTTGACGTGTATCACCTCTGAAACTGGGTGATATGGGTGAGATATGGATGATACAGTGGGGTCTTTTGTGTTTTGGCTGAGGTTTTTTTGTGGTTTGTTTTTGTTTGTTTGTGTCTTTTTGGTTTTTTTAAGGACTGTCATGGAGCCAACTGGCATATAGAATGCAGTCATTGATTTCAATATATATACATCTTCTTTATAGTTTATTAAACTAATTAATCTCAGTAGAATAATATGGATAGTATGGTATAAAAACGAAAAACAAGAAGCAACCAACAGCAGTACTCTTTTCTGACTTTGCAGTACACTTCATATTTTTGTATGCACTTCATGTACTTATTAACAACTATGTCATATATTTAAATCAGTACCATCTTACCAGTACCATATCACTAACTTCTATCTATTTTGAGTGTAAATAGTAAACAAGGGGAAGAGCAGAAAAGCTCTTCTTAGGTCTAAGCTGCACAGTATATTAAGAAAAATTAAACTGCACTCTTTGGATTAATTATATATTTCAGAGTGAATTCCAGTTCACACTATTGCTTGCATAATACAAAAGGAATGTCCTTTCCAATTGCCATGTTTTTCTCTTGATAGATACTATGGCTAATTGACTGAATCTTTGCAAAAAGCATAACACTGTAAAGGAGACTTGGAGTCAATTTCAACATCTCAAGTTGTTTTCATGATCCATTCTCATTTGACCCAAAAATATTAGCATAGTTGACAGTATAAAATACTTTTACAAGCCCTAAAGTTGTCAAAAAGAAGAACAAATATTCATTCTCTAACATATTTAATTTGGTTATCCTTGTTTTTCTGGATGAGGTTCATCGTGATTGCTATAAGTTGCTGATTTAAAAAGGTGAGATGATATTGGACAAATTAAGAAATATTTTGCAATGGATTTGGCAGAACTAATTTTTTTCTCAAAGATGAGTTTTTCCTATGGTACATCTCATAGGTCTTTTTTATCACAGGCAAATGAAAAATTTAAAGCAAAGATGCTTTTAAGAACTAAACACAAGGAAAAGAGCTTGCTGAGCCTCCGTTGACCTGCCAGGTATCCACAAGCATGACAGATTTGTCCAAAGTGAAGAATAATAGGTATATAATTAAAACTTTTTAATACTTAGAGTCCAATTTACTCTCTTTCCCCTATGCTATTAAAGAATGGCACCAGTTATTCAGGAGCAGATGTTGCTCAAAGGTATGAAATTATTTTTAAATGTCCCATTTTCATGCATGTTACAGATCCTTAGCACATTATGCATAAAAAGAGATCTTAGCAACTGTATAGTCAAAGCCTTTAGTTCATGGTTAAATCAAATCTTTTAAGTGTCACACCTTCTGAGTCTTTTAACTCATATGAATTGTTGGAAGGATTTAAAAATGAAGTCAAGCAGTTGCTATGCACTTTGTATTAACAGTATCTGTTCACATATGCTCATGTCTTCTAAAATTCTACATCTACTCTGTGTACATAGCACATACCTATATTGAGATAAAAAAGAATAGGGTGAATAACTTAGATGTGGTAGGCCTCAACTTTCCAGCAGTTTGGAAATCAAAGCTGGTACTGGAATACATAGCAGCAAAAATGTAGAAGATAAATGTTGCCTTTTGAAATTTTTGTTTTGTATTCTTACACAGAATATTAAATATACATATGTTGATGTATATAAAGTGTGAATATAGCTCAGTTTAGTCTTTAATCATTTGGAATTCATCACTGGTGGCTGATTGGAAATGCTAGTCATGATTTAAGAAGAGTTCTTACTCTTCTGTACTCTTCTTATTTAGAAAAAACGACAATACACTATAAATATAAGGATAAAAATAACAGCAAAGAAATTTAGAAGAAAAAACAAAGCAAGTATTGTGGCTTTGCAGAACACGTGGTAATTTCACATTCCATAACAATCCTTAAAATCTGCATATGTTCTTGTAAAAAGAAAAGTACTTTAAAGCACTTTTGGAACTGAATCGTGATTCTCATTTGTCACAAATTAGTGCAAATGTATCAAAGGAAATTCAACAAAAAGACACTATATTATGAACACAGAGACACACAATTTTGTTAAATATCCAATAGACACAGATTGCTTTTGCTGCACTTCCTTTGCTCTGTCTATCCACTCTGTATAGTGAGGAAATGCAGTATTCAAAATCCAAATTGCATAGTAGGGTGTTTGAAAGCAAAATCTAGATGTTACTTTGAAATATCTTGCTTAATAGTATTCCTTTTCAATGGTGAGATTTCTAAAACACAAAAAAATATATTTTTGTCTATATGCCACAGAACAATAGGCTTGGAAAATACAAAATGAAAGCATTTTATCTTCAAATTACTGATTTTGACTACAAGTTAGAATATTTAACCTGCTTTGAGTCGTGACTTAAATCTCCTTATCACAAAGCTCAGTAACTGATAAGTATGAACTTGTGTGAAAACAATCCTGACATTAGCTGGGTTGGTTAGAGCATGATGATGATAATATCAAGGCTGCAGGTTTGATCCCTCTATGGGCCGAACGCTTAAGAGCTGGACTTGATAATCCTTATTGGTTCCATCCAATTAAGAACATTCTGTGGTTCTGTCATATTTATTTAGACTATTTAAACAGTGCAAAATTATAAATTTTTCTTTAGTTAAAGGTGTGGAAAAATGCAGTGCTGACTTTCAGTGCTTTCTGCACATCTCCAAGTATATTGATTTGAGGTACTTTGGAAAGGTTAGGGGTTTATTTTCATAGAAATCAAATTATTGTCTGTCTTAAATAATAGTTTCTGTCTTAAATTAATCTGTCTTAAATAATATAATTAACTAGTATAATTTTCATGAGCAAGTCTGATGAGATTGAAAAAAAACATCGAGTGATTTTGAGAATGTAGAAAGACCAGTCACTTGTAATAGGGAGCTCATATGACCTGGTTCACCTATTTCAAAAGAAAAATACATGTTCTGCATTGCTCATCTGTCTCTGTATGATCTCTAGCAAGTAGGGTACTATAGGAATCTGACAGGCTGGATGTAAGTCGGTTGCTGAAGTAAAGGAAGAGAGCAAGAGAGACTGTAAAAACATTTTAATGATGAGAGTCAAATGAAATCAAATGGGTATCAGTAAGATTTATGCCATGGCTTCTTCAACATAGAAACCAAATAAATGCTGGAGGAGGAAAGGTTTTGCTCTAAATGGGAGTCATATATTTGCAAGAAATGAAAATGGTGTCTGAGTTTGTTTGAACTTTTACCAGCTAAAAGCCAGAACAGTCAAATCCAAATTGAATATAGCTATTTCTTCTAAAAGAGATGACATTTTTTCCTTATGGTTTGCTGTTTTAAGTCAAAGGCAGTCTAACTTCATTAAGAGGAAGCAAGTGCCTGTTTCAAAGGCATTAAACGCAGTCTGTGTTTTCATGCTAAAATTAAGAATGTTTAGCATGGTTTAGCTAACCTGTTTCATGGGATGCATTGATTACAATGGAGTTTTCTTTTGAGGCTTAGAACAGGTTATTCAGAGAAACTCAGGACATATGTATGAAACTGAGCAAAAAGAGACTAGAGTTTCAAAGCTGAACAGTTTACATTGCTTTACCATACACCTAAATCAACAACAATTTAAGTATATTTTCAGTGGAAAATGTTTTCAAAAGAGAGTGAAGGGAAACTGAAATTTAGATCCAGACTGGGATGAGTACTGGTTTCATTTCCTTGGTCTGACAGCTAGAAGCATCCAGCTTTGAATGTATTATTGTTCATAGTGCCCAACTGCAGATGTGCCAGCCTGATTCTCTTACATGACACAGTTTAAGATGTTATTGGAGAGAGAGCAAATAGACTTGGACATATCAACTGTGCAGTAAACTAGAAGAATAAAGACATTCTTCAAAGGAAACTTTTTCTTTTTTGCAAATAGCATGAACCATTCATATGCATCATTGGATAGATTACAGCAGAAACTCAAGTAAACCACAGATGAACAAGCCTAAAATAACCAAGAAGGCATAAAGAGATTTAGTTTCTAGTCTCCCTAGTTTTGAATGCCCCTGATGTAAATGAGAGATTAGCTATTAGCTACATTAAGTAATAGCATAACTATATATGAACAAAGAGTACCAGGAAAACCATGTAAGGTGGTACTAAAATGAAGGAAGCATTATCTTGATATTGGGGAAAAAATGAAATTACTCAAAAGTCACTCTAAAATAGTATTTTTGAGGGACTGATGAACTTAAGGCATCTGAAATTAGAAAGTGTACATCAAGGTCAGATTTTTTTCAATTTCATAAACATTTTTCAGAATCTTATTTTCACTGATATATCAGTTCTATATTCTCCCTTGTTTATGAATTGTGGAACAGCTGGCCTATTTAACAGGCAAAGATATCTGCCAAAGACAGCTTGCATGGTCTATCCAGTCTAACTTTAGAAATCATATCTCTGTCTACATCAGTATATTATAGCAAAACTCAAGGGAAAAATTCCAGCTGGGGCCTCATTATTATAAATAAAATCTGATGATCAATAAAGGGTTTAGATCTCTGAAAACAGCTTCCCACTTGATTAAGCAAGCTCAGGTTTGTTTATAATTCTTTGTTGATTATATAGACTTCTACAGAATCTTAGTAAGAAAAAAGATTCCTAAAAAAGTTTTATGCAGAGCATTATGTTGTATTTATACTCTTTAGTATTCAGAAAAACAATATATTAGAGGTTTACATGAAAAGCTAATGAGTAAAATAGACAAAATATGTGATTTTTGAGTTATGCATTTCATACGTTTGCAAATTTTGTTGGCTACACCTATAAAGAGGGAAAACAAGGGACAGGAAAAAATATGTTATCTAATTTACAAAAATTTATGAATTAAAAATGTAAAAGCAGCCACAGTGAGAGTATCAGGTACAAAAATGTAGAAGAGGAGATCCTTTGGTTTTTTTACTGTAACTTGTTGACTCCATTCATCAAGGAAACAAACCGAATTAAAGCTTTTGATCACTTAGAGGGAAGACTAAGACGCAGAGTATATGCTTCCAGTCAGGTCCAGAGCATATTTAACTTCCTTCAGTCAGCCTTAAGATTTTGGGTTTTGATTCAAACACTGCAATAGAACAAAAACGATGTGATCACTGCAACTCTGCTGAAGATGTGTAAGTCAAAATTATTGGCACAATTACCAAAAAAATGTCTAAAAATCAATGAGATCTAAATGTCACTAAAGACGTTCTATATTGCAAAGTTTTAATACTTTGCCCATTTATCATTTACATGCTTCCCTCTCTCTAATAGAATATTTTAAATAAATATTCTTCTGACATTAATGTTTCAAGCTCTGCATTTTTTTTCTCAAGATTTTTGATTTTTTGATGTTGACATACTATTTAAAAGTCTTTAACATCTTAGTCATTGTCCCGGTTTGAATAGGAATACATAGGTTTGTAGGGAATACAGCATCATACAGTCACCTCAGGACATTCCTTTATTAAACGTGTTTAGTGTTTTTTTCAAATTTCAAATAAAAATTTGTTTGAGACTACTTTGAGAACAAATTATCACTGAAAAGAGGTATCAATTAAACAAATGGCAACAAAGAATCTGAGAGCATAATAAGCAAACTCAAATTACTTATGGATGGCTATTCCTACATCCAATATTTCTTCCACATCCAGGCACACAGTCAATATTTACTCCAAGAGATTCAAGGACTTTTGCATCAAAAATCATGCTACCAGCAATTGCTGTTACAAAAGTAAAACCAAAACAATCAATCAATTAAACAAAAAAGAAGCCAAACTCCAATGGCTTTAAAAGTTTATAATATTTTATAAATTAAGCTATTAGAGAGCATCCAAAGGAGGGCTGCAAAGATTGTGAAGGGCCTTGAGGGGAAGCCGTATGAGAAGTGGCTGAGGTCACTTGGGCTGTTCAGCCGGAGGAGACTGAGGATGATCTCATCTCAGTCTACAACTTCCTCACAAGAGGAAGAGGAGAGGCAGGCACCGATCTCTTCTCTCTGATGACCAGTGACAGGCCCAAGGGAGTGGCATCAAGCTGTGTCAGGGGGGTTTAGGCTGGATATGAGGAAAAGGTTCTTCAGCCAGAGGGTGGTTGGGCACTGGAACAGGCTCCCCAGGGAGGTGGTCACAGTATCAAGCCTGACAAGAGTTCCAGACAAGTTCGGATAATTCCAAATTCCTTCTCAGGTGTGAGTCTTTTAAGCAATGCCACAGCAATATGTCAGTGTTCAAATAGCTATATAACCTGAATGTGCATATTAAACATTAAGTACAAACATAATCAAAGGAAGAAGCATTTCTAAGAAAGGTGGCCTAACCCAAACCTCCTTCTACATAGAGGTGTATGTTTATATACGGACTTCACAGTTCATTCGGATTTTATGATAACTCAGGACTCTACATGATTCTACATATTGCAGCACTCCTTTTCTATTTTTAAAACCAGAAAAATCATTCTTTATCCTTAATATCTACTGATAATGACACATAAAATTGTTGACCCCTGCTAGCCCAGAATTACCAGGCTGAACTAATACAAGTGTAGGTTCAGGTAAGTAAGTGCTTTGAAAGAAAGATTCCTTAAGTATACACAGTCATTTAAAAAAAAAATTGTCAAAGTTGTTACAAGAAGAATTGTATTAAAAAACATTGTTTTCAATCAACCATCTTCTGTCTGTTCCATACATAAGACAAAGAACTTGTTTCTGCTGCCTTGAGTACCAGCACAACTACTAGAGGAGGCACCTCTGAAACTCAAGGAATTAATGTTATTAAAAGCCACGTAGGATGAAGCCCCCTCCCCCTTCTTTATTTAAACATTTATTTAGAGAGTTCATTCCACATTGATGAATACATTACATGAACTACAACTGGACCTGTCGAGGGAGTAACTTGCATCAAGTTGGAGATGAAACATTTTGCAGCTATCTGAATCTTTTGATCTCCTAAGAGAAATACCAGCTCCCTCCATGAACACAACAGAGTGCTGAGCCTTTACTGTCCAGCAAGACAATACATAAAAGGCATTTTTGCTCTTTCCCCTTCAAGGGCTGTCTTCTCATACCTCTAGCATGTTTTGATATTTTTCTTTTGCAAGTCAGTTACTAAATCTTCCAAAAGGCTTTCATTGTTCTTCCCAAGAGGAATGTGCTGAAGGAAGCAATGTGAGCAGTGCACTCTCAAACCCCTGTTTCCTGTTGCTCCCAGCTGTCCTGCACATTGTTAGATATGTAAATAATGCAGACAAACGAGGCATTACAAACCTATCTCTTCCCCACTGCCTGACAGATACATTTTGTAAATGGTACCTTTTGCACTGCTGTACCATCTACCACTTGTGTCGTCCACTTAAGTCTCAAGTTCTGCAGATGAAGAGACAAATAAGAATAATGGGATGGGATAAGTTCTCTGAATGTACTTTTAGTTGTATTTATGCATGATAAAACAGAAGGAGCTCACTTCCCTTACGTGCAGGAAAAAAAAAAGAAATGATGGACTGTTTAGTGAATTCTTTGTGGCTTTTTTGAAAACAACGACATAGATTTCTAGGACACCAGATGTATGTTTGAAAAAGTAAGCCTAGATGGTATGTCCAATCAAGATCAGGTTTCCACCTGTATATTTATGAACTCCCGATTCTCATTTAGCTAAAATAAAGATTTTAAGACAACAAAGGCTAAACTGAATGCTACTCACCAGCACACTACTCACCTGCGCTGTGGGGCTTCCCATTCCCTCCTCAATCCATCCAGCTGTGAGTGCACTCTATACTGTGAATTGGCTGTTCATTCTAAAATGTTCTTTTGTTTTGTGTAAGAGCCATCAAAGAGCCAAGTAAAGTGGTTGTAACAAAGATAAACCTTTATAAGAGGCCATAGTGAAAATGGAGTCCAATGTAAATGGCAATGTGTATAATACAGCCAAACAGCAGCCTTTCAATCATCAAGATACGTGTTCAAGGATAGCACAAGAATTTTTAATGGAATTTTATTAGCATAGAGTAATGTGGAAAAATGTCACAACAGGAACACCTTTATAAATAGATTTAATTTGCTAATTACATAAATGAACAGAACTGATTTAGGCTGTGTTACTCTGCCAGCCTGCAAAACCTTCATATGATCAGCTTGTCATAATTTTTTTTCAAAGAACTGTGTATACAAGCAAAGCAGACAGCAACACAGAACATCCAGAATATTGAGAACATATGTTGTCTGCTTCGGGATGTTTAGCCCCGATTTACAAAACAGAGTTTAAACCACAGTCTCAGGCTCCCTAAGAGTTTCTGAAGCAGCTGTTAAAACAATAAATAAATAAGATTGCCTGAAATCAAATCAGTGCATGGGAGAATGCTTTATACTTTTGACTTCACATGGTAGATATGTAGGATTCATATGGGTATGATGTAATAAAAAAAAAAACAAAACAACAAAACAAAACAAAAAATAAAACCCAGAGCAAAGCCACTATCCTTTTTTTTTTTTTTTTTCATGCAGACTCCTAATCTAGACCATTCAGGCCCTCAGCATGCAATTTTCCTCTTGTACCAGGAGATCAATCTAAACATAATTTTGGGGGCATGGGGTGGAATTCTGTGCTCTTATTTTTTTTCTTCCCGTGGGAGGATCAGCAAGTGTCTGTCCACCGTGCCATACCAGGCAGTTTTTAGCAGAAACAGGAAGCATTTTCACAAGATGTTGCTATTTTTCTTTATTTTCAATATTGAAAAAATTTTGATAGATAAATTTTGATATTGCATATCATATAACCATGCAGATATGCAACACTTTTATACAAATGCAATCTCAAAATTATTCGAGTCTCACAGATAACTTGCCTCTTTATTCTATATGTATTCTCCCTGTAAAAGCCAAAGTGAATACAGAATCACGTCTACTACCAACACGTCCAAATATCAACCTTTCTGCTAGACCAGTTATTGTAATGTTTCTCAGACTTATGCCAACTGCCAACAAAATAAATATGGTTTTCAAATAGTGGTATTTTACTTATAAAGAAGAATAATGAATTTTAAAACATGTACCTAGTCTTTTCCTGCACACAGCAAATGTGACTATACCAAAAGTCCATGATACTGAGCGCACTGTGTGACAATTTGTGAATATTTACAGTAGAGTATTTACTATTCTTTTCATATTTTTTCCCACTATGTTGTCCTATAACAGGAATCATACCACTGTATTTAAAAATGCTACATGAGTTTTTTTTCTTCTATGAGTTTATCAGTCCTTTTTTAAAGTATTTTTACCTTTTAGTAGAACTCCAAATTGGTAAGAGAAGTTACACCACTTCCTTTGTTTTAAGCTTGTTTTTTGATGCTTCTCACTTTACATGCTAGAAGAGAACAAACAACTATTCTCTTTTCACCTCTGCTTTACCTTCATGCTATATAAACTAAACTTGAAGGATGAAACCACACAGTATGTAACACAGAGCCTTGAAAGTTTCATCCATAAATAGTGTTCATGGTCACATTGATGCAATCCAAATGCACAGATTGATTTAACCTGATTCTACAAAGTATTGTTACACAGTTTGGCCTCTCACTCAGAGAGCTTCACAGCAGCTTCAAATCTTTCTGTCTACTGCCAAGCACCATGTATTCCTATTTATCTTGGCTCACAGAAACTTGGCATACAAAAAATTAAAGTGGTGAGCTGTTATAGTTTTAGGAAATTTAGAAAGATTTGAACACTTTCTATTTTGTCAAACTTCATCATTAAAATAGCAAAAAAATAAATCCAACCTGCAAGGAAAGAGATGTGTTAGAGGCTGGATAGCAAAACCAGAAGTAACTTATTAGTTACTGGATCTTGTTCACAAACATACTCTGACAAAAGATTAACTACTTAAACAACTCCAAATTACTCAATTTGGTTTAGTTCTTGTTCATCTGGTTTGGTAGTCTTGTAGCATGACATATTTTGCACCAATTAAATGTATCAACTGCTCAGCCTAAGAATACCACATTAACAGTGAAGGGAATTAAAATATAAAATAACCTCAAACTCTTTCTTTAAGAAACTATTAATAACAAAATAAAAACTATGAGGAAATGTGAAATGTTCATTTATTGTGGAAGCACAGCCTTCTTTTCAAGGGAAACAAGCACATACCACAGCCTCCTCTAAGCAAGTATTTAACTCAAAGTTGACCCAGATTTTCTAAAAGTCTTTATAAACTATATCTAACCTATTTAGATCTCTCAGATTTAGCATCTTTTAATAATTAATTAGTTTTTAAAATTAAGAAGTAGATAGTAAATACCATTAGTGCAAAAGCATTTTATCTTGAAGAAGAGCATATTTATCTATATTCAAAAGTTTTATATAGTCTGAAATAGTTGAAGTTAATTTTTTTCTTTTTCTTTCTATTCTCATAATGTTTATTAAATTTATTCCAGCTCTCTGCATCATTGTCTGTAGAATCTAATGAAATCATCTTTTCATGGCCATCTTTATCATCCTCACTTACCTTTTTAAAAAAGGATGAATCATAGTGTTGAGATTTAATTGAAAAGACTCTTAAAGGTGAGACTCTTAAAGTCTCACCTTAACAAAAGAGAACTTATTTCCTTAACAATTACTACTTCCAAACACTGGATGTGTTTTCAGAAGTTGTATGTATTTTCAGAAAAAACATATTAACATTAAATTCAATATAAAAGGTCAAGACATCCCCATTCATTAACAGAAAACTCTTTTCGAATCAGCAGGTGTACAAGATCAAAGTACACATTAAATTCAGCTGGAAGGCAGCATCAGGTTAGTTAATAGTCAGCTAAGACAACTCTGTGACTTTGGTAGGTGGCTCATGATTTCTAACAGAGATTCTAGAAAGGAACATGACATTGGAGGTCGTTTAATCACGAACATAGTCACTTTCTCTTAAGGACTGCATAACAGCAGTGCAATTCTCCAGATGATCATGATGTTACTTTCCTAATATAATGCCTAGTGGTAAGCTTAAACTTCAGTTCTGATAGCAAAAGGTTTGTTATCTCTGCTAATCTCAGCTCTGAAGGTATTTCTATTCCTGGTATCTGGCAGCCTTTTGTGAAGGCTACGACGCCTCTCAGCCTAATCAGGCAAACCACCTGCCAGTATTTCTGCAATCAGTGTGCAGATTGCTTAAACCAGCCCATGTAGTTAAGAGCTGTGCAGAGCTGTAAACATATCACTGCTCAGTGCTCCCACAGCCACCCTTTTAAGAATGGTGTTAACAACAGCTACTGTGTTATAACAGGCATGATCAACTGAATTCTCCATTTGGGAGGTGTTGTTGGCACAATATACATTTAATATGGTTCGTCATTATATGATTTTCTGAAAGAATGACTTATGATTTGCCATAATCATAAGAAAATAAACAGGAAGTGCCATACAGAGAGCTCTGGGAAGAGTAATTTTTATGATGTTAATGTACTAATACCTGATTAAGACTCGTAAAACTGTTGTGAGGAGCTCATGTCTCAAATCATATTCTACACAGGCATAACACAACACAACTTTCAAACTAGTTTACTATGTTTTGAGGAGAGGAAAGGGAGTAAGAGATTAATTGAAAAGTTGAGGAACTTGATCCTTTTCTCAATGAGTAAAAAGCATACATGGATATGTTAATTTCCTATTGTCCTAGACAACTTCATTTTATCTGGGGAGCTGAGTCCTGGAAAGATAGAAAGATTTCATTAAAAGGTTAAGAGCAATGGGATATGATAGGATTTAGGCATCTTTGGAAATGCTTACTGAAATCCTATTAAATCTGTGTACGATTGTATATCCAGGCAGAACTGGGAACTTCATTTAGCAGTGTCCTTAAACTTCCAAAGGCTAGTTGAGTAACTCTGGCTTAAAGAAACACAGAACCCTTCATTTCTTTTTCTCTGGATGATAAGAAGTATAAATGGACCACAATGTCAAATATAAAATTGTTTTATTCTATCGCTTTATTACTTGAAAATTTAAAAGAATTATAATTTAATGAGAGTATTATTTGGGGGTATTATTTTCCTATGTTCCCTTCTGTTACTTTCTTTTTAGTAACTTGGTGGTTGCTGAGGGATTTTTTTAATCTGTCAATGTGAAGTCACTTCTATTTTACAGGAAAATAAACCTTCATATTCAGAAACTGTTATGGGAATTTTCACAGCAGCTCTGTGACTGTTGCAGGCCTAGACACTACTCTTTATTCAGAAATTATGTAGGTGGAACAGAAGTAATCATCACAAATGCAGGCAGAAGACAAGCCTTAAGCAGCATTTGAACAAGATTTGAGGCAGGTTCCATAGTGGCAGCTAGAGCAAACTCAGGGGTCCATGGCTTGGGTTGCTGTATGTCTGTAGGCAAAGCAGAAAAAGAACGGGATGGAAGGAGAAAGGAAGAAAATGAGCTAAAACATGAAGCCCAGAATAAAGCACCTGTATGCTGAGGCTTAAATGCTGTTACTATTCTTTTTTGTGGTTTTATTCCTTTTAATTTATATGTTTTATCTTGTGAAAGCGACAAGGATTTCAAAGAAAACCTTTGAGAGTACCTGTTTCTAACTCCAACATTAATGGTTTCTAAATCCATACATTTCAGCTGTAATTTTTACCACTGTCATCATAACTATTTGTTGCATTTGTTCACATTTTACAAAAACCTTTCTTTCAATATCATATATTGATATTTTTGTAAATAATTTGACTTAATATTTGATTGTGACATATTCAAACCCACAAACCATATTCGACCATGCTTTTAGCATTTCTGTATAATTTTTTAAAAAATCTCAATATAGTCTATGGAGTTTTGCTTGCATTGTGCTAATGTCAGGTCTGGGGCTCCAAATCTTTGACAACTACAGAAAATATAGCATTCCAAATAAAGTGGAAGGGAGCTAGTAAGGTAGAATTGTGAAGTGCAGAGTCATTTCAGGTGACAGACCCTTGTCTTGTAAGGTTCCCTCTACACAGCCCTGCAGTCTCAATGTTTATCGCAAGATTATTATTTTTTTAATTCAATTGTTTCTGTTGTCACACATCTGCCTATTGAAAAACAGCTAAAGGTCTGAAATATATATTTATCAACTGTCAGGGTAAAGTGAGGGCTGACTTAAGTAAAGGATTTCAGGCCTTTCAGCTTTCAGACACATAGTACAATATAGCTTTATGCCAAAATAACTATAATGTCCAAGGAGTGAACTAATATTTCTGGATAACATTTTTGGTGCTATGCCTGCCTCTCCAGAGCTACTTCAAGGATAGCTGTCTAGTGATGAAATCACTAACTACATGTAAACTATTAACAGTCAAGCCTGTTATAATAAAACATCACATTTCACTTAATTAGATATGCATTGTGAAATTCGCACTAGAAGTAATTCCATTCAACTTTTCTTCCTGTTGCTAGTGACTGACCACAACTGTCATCCTGTTGCCAATACCACATCAGCTCAGAGCAGTGTTATACTAACTCCAGGTCTTGTCAGTAAGTTCCTGCAAGCCTCATGCAGTATCATCAAGGGGAAATTAAAATAAAGGTTAATGTCACTTTTTATGGTTGACTAGTTCTGTAAACAAAGGGAAGGTAGTGTCTGAAATCTGAAGTATTTATTAGTCTGACAACCACCAGGGACTACCAAATCCACCTGTCAAACCTGAGCCTATCTTGTGAGGAGTAATTACAAGGACTTGTTACAAGAGCAGCAAAATCAACCTTACTGCTCTCAAGTTAGCATTGATGAAAGAAAGATCATAGCAGTAAACTATGCACAGAAGTGTATAAAACATAAAATTGAACTGGAATATAATTTCCAAGCTTGGGACTAATCTTTGCAGAATTTTTTTTTTTCTCTAAAAATGCACATGTATGTTAGAATGGGGGAAAAAAACCTAGGTTTCGTATCACAGAGGTTCTTCATAAGTTATGATTAATGAATTTACCCGAGTGAGAATTTTGAACTGACAGCTATACAAACTCAGTAATACCATAGTGGTTGAGCAGGAAAATATCCTATATGCAGTATCAGGCAATAATCACTGTTCTTCATGTGGAAGGATTATTTTATTTGCTTGTCATGTATTTGTTTTGCATCACGTTTGATCCTTGGCTTTTCCAAAGCTAGCCAAATGAATCGACAGTTAGATGTCACAGGTTGTATTGGTTGTGTAGTTTGGGTTGCTTTGTTTTCTTAGGGTGGGGGTGTGCACTCTGATTTTATGAAATAATTAAACTCACTAATAACTTGACCCAGTAGCTACACCCCAATGTCAGGGTACCATTTCCTTATGTACCAAGAACCTTCTGGCCTAAACATCCTACAATATTGCACAAGTACTGTTTGGAGGATGAAAGTGCTGCCAATAAGAAAACAGGAGTAGATTATTAAAGTCACCAAAGCTTAATGAGCTAGAATCTAGGACTCCTGCATAGGTCCACTACCAGGTTCTCATGAACATTAATAGATATTTTGGCCACTGCATGGTGACATCAGCCAGACTTGAGCTGGTAGTTGCTAAGTGTTATGGATGTCCTACTGAATTAAACAGGTTTTGCAAACTGCATCAATAAAACCCCCAAAATAATTAGTGTAAATCCTGCAAATATTAGATTGCTGCACATAATTAGGAAAAAAAAAAGGAAAAAGGAGTCTTGTACAATAACTTTACTGAGTTGTATGTATGTACCTACACATTTTATTCTTATTGCATAAAGTTAATTGATTTGTTTGGGCTTTGGGTATTTGCTTCTGTAGTAGACGAGTGTTTTATGGAATGACTACATGTATGCAAGGAATATAGATCAATATTTGGCAAATATATTCTCTGTGGACATATGAGTCATACAATTTTGACATTTAAGAAATTGGATTGAAGCATATCTTCAATTTATAAGGTGTATTTCTAAACACAGGTGTAACTTACTAAGCTTGTGTTGCTGATGATCTGTAAAATTCTTTGATGTATATGGCATTGTAAATTCTGTTTGCTAAAAGCCATACAAACCCCTACATACTATGTATGTGGGTTGCCTGTTTATCTGATAGATTACAGCTACATAAACCTATATCTGTTTTCCTTTACATTCTTCCACTCAAAAAGCATGGAACAGGGTCAGCTATACAACTGTCCTTTAAATTTCCTAACTGTGCTTACATCTTTTATTCATGCACTTTTCAATATCTTTCATATACGAGCAGGCCCTAACTGCCCTGCCTAGCCCCATCTTGGGTCCTCACCCACACATAATTTATTGACCCAAAAGCTGTATTTAAGTTCAGGGTTTTTCCCTTGCCTGAGCTGTGTTGTAGCTGTGCTCTGTTTTGCTTTGCTGCCTGGTGAGTGCAGCTGTGCCTGGTGCTCACAGACTGACTGCACATTTCTGTTGTCACTGGACCTGTTCTGCTCATCTTGCTCATGTATGGTGGGACTGCAGCCCTGGTATTTCTTGCCTCTGCTGCTGTGATGTTATTAATTCCTGGGCTGCCTTCTCTTGAAGAGCAATCTGCTCTTCCATTTGTGATGCTTTGCCATGCTACAATTAAACCAGGCCCTTTCCAGAGCAGCAAAGTTGCAATAATAAGGTACACTCACAAACTGCTTGCATATACAAGCATAAGTTTGTTCTGGCATTTCAAATGAAGCTTTGTAAAAAAAAAAAAAAAAAAAAAGGCTTTTTTCTCCACACAGATTTTAATTCCACTTTGAAATGTAGCTTTCTGTATTAAAGTGAGCTGTACCGAATTAACCTGCAAGTTGCGTTTGTTATACTTCTTTATTTTTTGGGAGCATTTCTATTTTGAATTACACTAAAAAGAACCCAAAACATAAACAAACAAAAAACCCCCAAACATTACTTCCTTTGCTTTAGGAGGATTGCTTTCCCTTTGAGAAGGGGAGAGATTGTAAGGAAAGATTGTGGAAGATTGTAAGGAAACCTATAACTGTCTTAAGGTACAAACTGTACTGTTGAAGGAAGAGGAAATGTATTGCATTGTTTTCCAGCAAAGAGGCAAAAAATTACATGTCTGTGGCTGCCTTAATTATATTGTTGAGTTATGTTTTCCAAATGAATACTGAAGTGCAACTAACTTGCTCTAAGGTGCATTTGCTGACTGAAACATAAGCCATGAAGCTGATCAGCAGTTGAGTGCCTCAGATGAAAAGCAGGCCAGGTTTATTCTTGGAAAGCAAAAGCAATTCCAATCTGTTGATGCACTGTGTGACTGTGTGTCTGTTGTTCTTGTTTTTTTCTTGAATGATAAATAGAGGTGCATTGACAGTAGTGCAATACCCCAGACCAAACTTATCTTGCTAATGGGTCAGTGGCAGAAAGATGAGGTGTGAAACTGGATATAAAATAAAAATACTGACGTTTAGAACAAGGTATAGATAACAGCTGCTTAGCTAACTTAACACTTCAAAGTCATAGAGGTCAGTTTGTCATCCACAGGAACTAGCAAGATATGGCTAAATCTTGTTTGCACTTTTCTTCCTTTTGTCAAACTTTGTCTGGAGACTGAGTGTTCTGTACACCTTCCAGTTACAGTAAAACTTCTTGTTTATTTTTCCCTTTTATCTAACTGCTATACTAATTAGATAAACTATTTGTATAGTGCTCCGTAGTATGTATCTATCAGTGGTTTCCATGGAAGTATCAGCACCCAGAAACATTTTCTAATGCATTATGCCATGATGAGGAGATATTCTGCAATTGACTGAAGCTTAACTATGGAGAGGAAGTTATTTCATCCTTTGTAATAATGCTTATGGGATAAATGTCTGAGAGGAGAAACTCTTCTTTTAAGGCAGCTGCTCTAGACTGGAAACTTAGATCATTATGCAATTTTATTTGACCATTATGCAAATTTGTCTCCTAGAGTTTACTTGATACAAAGTCTTGATGGGAAATAAAGCATTGCATTGGCATGAGTTTGTCTAGTAAAATCTGGTTAGTTTTGTTCCAGTCTCTTCAGACTTCTAAATTCCTGCTAAGGAAGAGTTAAACATTGCACCAAAATAGCAGGAAAACGGCTTCTGAAATGTTTCATTACTTCAGAGCTAGTTCAGGATCTAACTGCTGTTTCCGCTGCATGTGCTCCACAATAGCAAGTTTGAGGGGACAGAGACAGGCTGCCAGCACTGTACCTGCCCAAGGCCAGAGAGAGCACTTATTTTCACCAGTAATTTGAAATGGTAATCTAAGTAAATATGCATGTATTATACTACGACTCATGTCCAAGCAAGGTATATTACACCTTATACCTCATAAGAACTGCAGCATTATAGTACTGCAGCACTTCATTAGTTCAGTGGACAACGCATATGAAGATAAGCAAATATATCTATAGAATGTACATTCTATTAGTAGTAGTAATGTCGAAATAAACTAACTGACACAGGATTTCTTAAATCCTCTATAGTGCATATGCTTAACTTCATTATGGACAGAAAAGACAATTGTAAACCAGGATATTTTTACAAGACTAATGCATTCACCTCTGAGGTAGAGCAGCCTTGCCTATTGAAATGCTCTTTAATATTTATTCTGATTAATCTCAGGACAATTAGCTGGATAATGAATTATTAATGAAATGCCTAATAAAGTAGAACTGTACAAACACTTCTAGAATTCTCATTTTTGAGAAGCTGTGAAATATTTTTGCTACTAATTTTAAAGTCAAAGTACTAGAAGAACTCATAGCAGGAGAAGCCAGTTATGAAACTTAGTTCGGTAGATTTTCAAGCTAAACATGGATCTGTTTCACAGTCCTTTTCCTCTGATGGGAAAAGTCTCATAAAGTTAGTGAAGAACTCATCATCACAGTTGGATTTCTGCTCTTAAACCTGAAGAAAATGCTTTGATATTCATTTTGAGGTAGTGGAAGAAGGTGCCTACTCCTTCTGCCAAAAGCTGGTTAAATTACTTCAAACTGCCTTTTTCGAGCTTTAAACTTACTCTATTTAAACCACAATACTTAAAGCTATTGTTTAAGAAACTACCATGTGAAAGAATCTTGTTCAGTGCCTGCTGCTAAGCAACTCTGATCTGACTGCCATGGGTGTACATTAAACATATCAGGTATGTGCAGAAATTATCCGCATAGCAGCAGTCACTACAAACAACTTTCAGACATGCATTTTCACTTGCATATGCTAAATGAGTGTAGAAACATCGTTAGTTACAGTACTGCAAACAAAACCAAATCAAGCAGGGACAAAGCATTTTAACACAACTGGAGGATGGTCAGCTGCAAGTGAAAAACAGTTACTGAACAAAAATATCTGTCACTTTTGTCTTAGAAGACATAAAAACACAACAGCCAGTCTTTGTGACACCAACACAGATTATGCTTATACAGCAAGTTTATGTTGTTTGCTGTAATTATTGTAAAACATTTGACCAGGGTCATGAAACCAGACAATGTCAATTACTGCTCTGCATGCAATTCAAGTGGATTAAGCCCCAAGGTGGAATGCTGAAGAGATTTAAGGGATGCTTTATTGCATTACAGAACTGCGAAGTATACAAGCCAAATAGCAATTTCAGCGTATGAGATGTCTCAACAGACTGTTATCTCAAGGTAAATTATAGTAAACTTCACACAAATTTAAGTAAAGAAGAATGGCAAACAAATGTTAACAGCAAAAATGTAATATATATGTGTAGGTGTGTATAATTATATGTTTATATACCATCCTAGCAGCAGAAGATCTAAATTTCCCTTTTAATTCAGTCAGCTGGCAATTTTTTTTGCCTATTCTGATAGGGTTAATGGGCATGATACACAAGCGCTGACAAACTAAGATAGCACTGAAGCATTAAACAGGAGCACCCTGATGTTCATGTAAGTAGATGTTATCACCTCTTCTCATAGTTAAAGCTGATTTTTAGCTCAGAATATTTGACTGCTACTAGCTGCTGAGACTTTGTTCTCTGTCTTACTAGAAAAGGCAAGATTTGCTCATTCTCATGTCAAGAAAGTCATGAAAATGTCAGGTTAGTACTTCCAAGTGAAATCTAGAGGTCTTGCTTCCTCTTTCTCCAGTTTCTCAAATGCTTTTGCCATGGCTGCTTTTAAAGCACTGCTGAAAAAATGGTCTGGCTACAGGTGCAGTCTCTGCCATGATGCAAAGTTGTTGCACAATAAATCAAGGAGTACCTGATAGAAACATTTTAGCATCTACATTAATTCCACTCTAAAGATTTTGTTAAGATTAATGTTAGTGTACAAAACACTGAACCCCATTGTGGAATGTGCATATTTAGCTATACCCTTTTCTGATAGATATATTGAAAATGTGGGGTTTTTTTAATTAACCTGAACCGTGGGGCATTGACAAATCAGCATAGAAGCAAGCAATACTGACTCTGGCATGTGTTCCAATTCATAGCTACTTTCTGTAGCAATCAGCAGGAGTTATGTTCGCACTCTGGCTAATTGGAAATTGAGCAGAAAATTATGTTTGCTGCCTCATGCACCTTAATAAAGAATAGATGAAGCAAGTTGCATGTCACAGAATCAAAGAATCATCCAGGCTGGAAAAGACCTCTAAGATCATTGAGTCTAGCCTTTTACTGGTCACCACCATGTCAACTAGAATAAAATAAAAAATAACTCCCTTACGATATTTACAGCATAGCAGAAAAGATGTACAGGTATTGGGATTTCCTTTAAAGAAATAAATGGCTGGACAATATGATATTGTAAACTGGAAATACAGTATTGTCTTTTTTGCAAGACATGAAGTATTAATGAACATCTCTACTTAAGTGCCTGCACCTACACTCCCCCAATGGCAGCAGTTTTGCTAGAGAAAGCCATTGCAGCCAACTTAGAGCTGTATGCAAAGACAAGTAAACATGATCACATGAAAGAGTATAATACCTGAAGTGTGAATATTTTTTAGAATGCCTTGGGTTCTCTCTAGTTCCACTTACCTCATCTATGTACTTCATCTCCCACCAACACTGACTCAGAAAAATGTGTCCTTCCCCCAACACAGATGTTATTCTACTTCGAGTTTTACACAAGAAAAATATTTCTCCAAATTATAAAAAACCCTACCCTGATAAACCTAATATCTAATCATCCACAGCTGTAGATCATTATTGATAACATATCACAAGTTACATTTCATGTAAAGACCTTGTATGTCCTTGGGCAGATATTTCATGCCAAAACCTAGATCAGAAAGCTATCGCCAAAATATAGCCTCCATAGGAGGGCACAGCATATGTTTCCCTAACTAATTTAAGATACTGCTTAAGAGAACGCTTGTTTTCTTAGGTTACTCTGGGAAAAAAGTCTTTCAGGGAAACCACACACATGCCTATTTAATGGCTGCATACAGCAGAATTGCTTATAAATGGTTTCTTTACATGCTATTTTTTTTTTAAATTTGAGTGTGAATAAGTGGACAACCATGACAAGAAGAAACTCTGCTTACATGCAAAAAGTACAAAAGAGTGAAAACCAGAATACAATGGCAATGTGAAACTGTGATTTATTTCTCTTGCGTTCAGTTCAACCATAATTTTCTCTTTTTAATCTTTGGTAAATTTAGTAAGAGTTTTAACTACCTCACAGCTTCATTTTAGAATGTGGAATAACATTTCCCCTGAACAAGCTTTCACATAAATTCCCATGACTTTTATCACATCTCTTCTTTTTCTGATCAATGTGCAAACACCCACATAGTTCTCTCTTCAGCAAAATAACTTTCTTAGTAATTATTCTCAGATCTGAAATGAAAGAAACTCCCATTTCTGCCCATGATTTCTACACACAATTATCTACTACCTGCTCTCTATGTAGCAAGGGCAGAGCAGGTAGATTTAAAAAAGACCAAAGTTAGGTTTTGAGCTCCTTTAAATGATGGAACCTGTCTTATGACAATGGAAGAAATAGCGGTATTGCGGTCACTGCTGCCTGATTCTAATAGCTGTTTTCCCCTTTCATTGTGCTGCTATCCTATATCAGAAAGGCATGCAGAGCTAAGACTTTTATTGTAAAACAATAATAAATCCCACAAAATGATTCAGGCAAGTTTGAGGTTTTTGCAAGTTTTTTTATCCTGTGACTTTTTCCAATTGGATCACTAAATTCTCATGCGAAGTACAGTAACCTAAGAAACAGATCATAGTCACATATTTTACTGTACTGGATTATCATGAATACTGAATGTATAAAAACTTAACCAAGAACAACACTTCTTTTTATAACTTCTCCCTTTATCCCTTTTCTCAATATATCTAAGTCTATTTCTGGCAGCTCTAATGAGTCTTTAAATTCTGTATGAATTCAAGCCAAGGGGTTGAGATTTAATGCATGCTGGACTTAGAGATGTTCCTTTCTTTGGAAGAGCAGAAGGCCTTAAATGAGATTGAGTATCTGAAGATGTTCTAAGGAGGAAAAGTGTGTAAAGTAAAGAAGCTGTGGTGAGAAAACTGCCTAGAAGAGGGAGATAAACTTCACAGTGTGTTTTACCCTGATCTCACGGAGGCAAGATGAGTATATGCAAGGTGTAGGACAGAAATACACATTTTCTCAACTTGCCATGTCATTTGGACTTTCCATAATAATTATGACTTGAACAAGGTGATTATTCTGTAATGGAACTCCCATCTGGGTGGCTGAAGTTTAATTGCGGAGTTTCATCACAGTTCTGATTTTTATGGGTAACTGTCACAGATATTTTGACTTATTTAGGACTGAATCTAAAGATTGTCTAAAGTGTAGGAAGCAACTACCTTCTCTGAGAGCTGTAAAAATTGCTTGGGAGTGAGAGACTTAAGGATTTCATTTATCTTATCTAAAAGAAGACTGAGATGTGATTGTATTATCTTCTATAACTACCTCAATGTTACTTATTAAAATAAATACTACTAAAGGGATGTTTAATTCAGAAAAGAAAAACAGAAGGAATGAATGGCTTGAAAATTGGCTAGATGAATGCAAGGCCCAACATAATTCAGAAGGGAAGTAAGAGAGACCTTACACAATTTATTCTATGTGTGGCTGAATCTCATTTTTATTTCACTGCTGGTTTTGAGTACACTTTTTTTTTAAAGTAGCGAGTAAACAAAATCCAGAATGATACAGCTTGCAGGGAATTAGGGCCTTATGTTAATCGTGTTGAGTGAGACTAAGAAGCTGCATGAACAGTGTGTATACGTGAGGCAGTAAAGTATGGAAGTTGGCAAATAACTGCATAGTCAATAGGAATAGTTCTGAGGACTGGATTAGATCTGCAATTGCAAATATGTAAATGACCAGGAAGTCACGTAAAAAATGGGTTCCATGTCTGAGAACAAGCATTTTGTGTGAAAAATTGGATAATAGGAGTCTGAATTTACAAGGGTAAAGAGACTTGGAAAGATTCCCAGGACAGAAAAAGTCTCTTCTAAATTGTTCCAAGACAACTTTTTTTTAATCCATGTATGAGTTTCTAAACTCTCACACTTCAAGAAACCTGAAAAAAAAGTTGGGTTATCTTTTTAGAATGTAAGAGGTATTTTATTTTTCAGTGGCTTAAGGCCATGCAAGTCAGTTGGAAGATCTAAACAGAATTAAGATTTCATGCTATTATTCATGGATATTTGTATCTTGTGGTTCGATTTTGTCACTGTTTTGGTTTGAGATTTTTTTAAGTACTTTTCTGGCAGGAATGAGTCTATTTCCTTCTAATCATGTCTGAACTTTTCTATTCCTGTTCTTTAAATAGGTTAATCAAGATTGTTAATGATAGAAGAGGTCACCAGAAAAGCATAAGGGGAAAAAATTAGTAATAATTTGGCCTCTTCATTTGTGGGGCTTAAAATTTCACAATTTAAGTTCTATCATATTATGTGAAGATCTTTCTTAATTTTTTACTTCTTCTTCTGTTTTTGCTATGTTTCTCTGTACAGCTTTTTCACATGCACTTATGCATGCTGAAATGGCTATAGATGTGAACACACAGTCTTACTAGATTAATTGAAATAAATTTAGTGATAAAACTTCCTTTTTATTACAGAAAGATATCCCACATGTGACAAGTAAACTCCAAATTTCCATATTACCTAGGACTGAAAAATGTATTCAAAACTTTAGCCAATATTTTCATTTCAAATACCTTCAAAATATAACCTAATGTGATCTGAAGTAATCTCCATAGCTTTACATGCCTTTTCCCTTTCTGCTTTTGGGTCTTGATTCCAAACAGTTTAATTTCTAATTATCTGCCTCTAGTTATAGTGGAATTTTCCATTTGTTTTAATAAGTCAACTGAATCTAAACCAAGGTTTTTAAAGTTAATGTGACAACCACCAGCTCCAGGTTTCAAGTTCAGAACCTGTCCAGATTCTGAGTACATATTAAATTGGGTACATGTTGTCCTGTGTATCTGTATTGCTCTAGAAGAAAATTCTCAATGTACTCTGGGAGGAGATACAGGATACTCCTACAATGGTCTGAGATGAGGATTTAGAACTGCAAAGGCACCTCAGAATACGTGTCCCATAATATGTATTTATCTTTTGCCTAGCATGTATATTGATCTTTATTGGTTTATAATTCTGTTTATATTCATAAAATGGAGAGAAAACAAATATTTGCTTCAAGTACAATTTTAGAACACAGCAAATGACCTTAGATGCTAAAATCCATTTGTGAGCTAAATGCTGTGAATAAGTTAAAAGCCATTAAATACTGTAATGTTTATACTATACATGACATGGTATATCCTGTAGGTTTGAGCAGAACTCTGAATTATTTTCTAAGCCTTTGGGGGAGTAGGGGGAGAAGGGGAGGGAAGGGAAGGGTTGAGTCTCTTGTTCTGATTTGTGATCCCAGAACTGATTATACAACTTACAGTACAACTGATGGATAAAACTGGATTCAGTCCTTGGACTATAAGGAAGTACCAAACGCCCTGGAAAATGCATAAACCTCCAAGCTAAGGAATCACAGCTCTCCTGTGGTCTCTTCTAAATCTTGCATTCCTGTCTGCACAATAGCGAAGGGTCTTGGAAAAGATTACTTTGAAAAATCTACTACAAGTTCCAAGTATTTTCCCCACTGAAAACAAAGTTGTAATTGGAGTCACTGGGGTTATGTAAGGGGTGATTTCAGCCTGTTCTCATATAGATAAGCATTTTTGCACCTTGTATGACCTTGATTGTCTGACAGCTGAATAGATATTGCAGTAAGTTTCTGTTCATTTGAAACAATTATGTACAGATGTTTTCAAAGGATAAGAAAGCTGATCAGAAGGCACTTGAAATCCAGGAAAAGATAAATATAATATATGAAATAAACAAGTGCAACTGACACTGCTTGGACCTTTAATTGATGTATTGTGCTGACAGCAGTACTGAACATTTAAATGCTTTGGTCAAGATTGTGGAAACTTTAACCCCTGGGAAGCTTAACCATGGGAATTACTACATAGGGTTTCTCATAGTAATTTTTGTTTCAAAGCAATATTGAAAATGAGTGGAGTAATTCAAAATAAATACAATCCAGCCATGAGCTATGCTTAGATTTTGATCTGAACCTTTCTTTAGGTTCAGGCAAGTTGAGATAGTGTTTATAAAAGTTTTTCTCATTTCTGGTCTGTTCTCTGAAGGAAATGAGATCATAGTTTGTTCCCTTCTCTTTCTCTGTATCTGCCGGTCAACTCTCACCTCTATATGACAGAGTTTAAGTCTATTGACCAACCTGACTACTTTGACAGAGACAGAGGTGCTTTGCATGTTTGTTTCTAGGAAATTATTGTCAAAATGAAAAAAAAATTTGCTGTGTGATATACCTCAATTTTAATGAAATTATACAGAGCTTAAACTGGGAAACATCACCTAGAATGTTGGTGGAAGTGTGGAATAAGCATTAAGTGGATCTTGTGCTATACCAGGCACCAATACAATCCAAATACAAGACACCAGACTTCAATGATTCTACTGTGTATGGTATTATTTATTATATTTCTGGTTACTACACAGGTAGGAAATTCCATGATTTCATACTCATTTTAATTTAAACTTCTTGTGCACTACAGGGAAAGTGAAATGAAATAGTCTCTTCTACTGCTGTATAGTCTTACTTCTCTATAAAGTTCTTATTGCATCCTAGTCCTCACAGTTTTTATCACAATTTTCTTGAGCCCTCCCTTGCCCTTTCTTTCTCTGAGAGCATATTTAATTATCATGCTATCCATGAAAAATTCTAGATATACACTGCTGTTTCAAATATATCCACCATTCCTTTGTGGTGTCAACAACTGGAACCATACCATTTGAAACACTTAGTCCTTTCCTGAGCATTCAGTTTTCTTTAATCTCTATTTCAGACTGAAAACTTTTTAGACATGTCCATCTTCTCTCTGTTGATAAATTCTCAAGCCTGCAAGGCTCTTAGCAAATAAAAAATAGTAATATTTAATACAAATATACAGGAAGGATTGTAAATTTAGTGCATGAGATATTTTTTAAATTTTAATGACCTAAATTTGGTTCTTTACAAGGCTATTTGTCTTCAAGCTGTAATATATGCAACTATATACATTATAGTTTCAACAAAAATAGTATTGTGCGCATATCTATAATACATATAAAGATATATTTTCTCTAGGAAAATTGAATTTATTTAATTTTACAGAAATCCCATGTGTTAAGTAAGTTTCCAAAGTAGCAGTTCGATGAAAGAGTTGTCAAGGTAGACATCTGTTTACTGAAAGTAAAAAACAAAGAAAACACATCTTGATCTGAGGACTGAGCTCACTGTGAAGAAAATGGCATTTTTTCCTCCTTTTTGGTGTTCCAAGGCCTAACACTAGGAAAACTACAACTTCTGTACTGATGGTATCATATTTTTGTTTTTGTTTGGCAGGGAGGGGGAGTTAGAAGAGTAGTCAAGGTGTTTATACATCTCTCTTCTGCCATCTCCCTCTCCATCATATCTTCAAAAACTCCGACAGAGACCAGGGAGTCAGGCAGCAGCAACACCGATTTTTATTGAGCACAATATTACACAAACAAACCCCCAGACTAGTCTGCTCAAAAAAATAATTATCCATACGGATGTGCAGATAACACATCTGTCCAAAAGATGCACCAACTTGCACTTCTACAGAATCAAACAATAAAAATTCTTCAAAGTATTTTTCAAACAACAAGATTAAGCTCATTCTATGTCATTAAAACCTTTCCTATGGAAACTGAGGCAAGGGAGCTTGACAGTTTCCCATTATTCATCCTTTTATTTCACATAGGTGAAATAGAGTTGCTTTCTGTTAATTCATTTTACTGCACAGTTCCTTTGCTGTCTGCTCCCAGTCATAGTTTATTCTTTAAGTCGTGTGGGAGTCAGACTTGAAATTTTGCTAGCTCTTCCTATAGCTTGCATTTTCACAGAAGAGTTCCACTGGATTCCTCTTGCCATTCTACTCAGAAAATTATTTTTATTAGCTTTAATGAAAGGCCAAATCTATGCATTTATAAAGTTTTTTCTCCAGAAGACTAAATCCTAACTGCTAAATTGTGATATGTATATCACAATACTTAGAATGTTTTAAAAACTCTCTCCCAGGTCTGTTTTCCTCACTTCTGTCATGAACAGAAGTAGCTAAAATATCAGTTGAAGCTTAAGAGATGTGGGCTGATATTCCAGGCCCATTGTCATCAAACCCCTTTGAAGAAAATTTTATTAAATTTTGATGGGGATGTTATTCAAATTTCTCAGGCTGAAGTGAAGCAGAAAGTAATTGTTTGACTTCAAGAATGACAGCAACAACAAGAAGAAGTTTTGATTGAAAATTTCTGTTTGGTTATGAAAATTGATGTTGTGAGGCATACAGAAGTTTATGTTTATTACTCTGCACATGATTACTATGTGGTGAATTTTGTATGGCATTCAAACATACTGGTGTACTTTGAACAAAATATTGAAGATTTTTTGCAAGTGGGAATGATGAAAAATAATTGAGACCAGAAGTACCAATATCAGACAAGAGACTGGGAGTTAAAATGGATACTTCAGACATTTATCTGTTTGTCCATCATTACTTATAGGCATTATTGCAATCATGAACTGAACAGTGCTTTATTGCATCCATTGTTTTAGGCCTCTTAGTTTTAAGAAAAAACTGTAAAAATAATTAAAGTTTCCTGGTCACGAGGCTTATTTCCTGATCCATTGTCTATAACTACTCAGGAAGTCACTTGGCATTAGTCACTGAAAAGGCCATAGGTAATTGCTCCAGCTTTATCACTTCCTGAGCTAATGCATGTAGGAAGCGGACATGAAAACAATAAAATTTTCAGTTAGGCTTCATTTGCCATTTAAAAATAAAAAGACTAGCAAGGGTTTAACACTTGACTGTTACCTCAGTCTTGAAAGCATCTTCAAGAAGGGGAAACTGGCAACCAGAAATATTGGCCTGTACTCATTTTTTAGAGCATTGTATACAAGCTAACTGTCCCAAAGAGTACCAACTTTGACAACTTCTTTTTTATTCCCAAATATATATTGTAATATATTAGTAAAATTTTCATCGCTAGAATTTGTGACAAAGTAAACAGACTGTCAGACTACAGCTTCATATATAATCCAAATATAATTAAATATCCCTACTCACAAATAATAATTTTCCATTGTATAAAAAAATGTAAAACTTACTCTGATCTTTCCAATATTTCAATTTAGCTGAACTATAGATTCAGACAGTTGTTTTATTAGCAGCAGCGTTTGAAAGTGAACATAAATGATAAAGATATATGACTGAACCTGGAATTTAAAATAACCAATTACCTTTTAGAAGCCAAGCAGTTTACTGCTTTTCCCTTTTCCATCTGAAATACTGGGTCTCTATTCTTTGCTCTAGTTCAGTTTTAAACTCCTGAATGAAAACTCTTACACACTGTGGAATCACTTACTTGATATTGTTCCTTGCTTTATCCATGTTTTGTTTTACACTCAAAATACACATTGGTATATGCTTATACTTTGAGCAGTTTATGTTCCTGAAAGGAATATAGAAACTTTCCAAAGCTATTCCTTTGCAGATTCAGAGGAACGAACCAATCTACTGAATGCATCATTAAGTATGTACTGACAATCTATGAAGAAGAATTTATATGCCGTGCAAAGTGTATTGTATTAGCTTTACTTTCATATGTATAAATATAGTGCTAAGTAACACCCACATAGGTTTTTCGAATTAACATTTGAAGTGTGAAGTATGAAATTCATTGGAAAGCACAAGAATTAGGCTGCTGGAGATTTGTGCTCTTTTCCGTAGTCCAACTTCACTTCAATGGAAAATTTCAGATCATACAAAAAATTTAGTTTTATTTATCATTGCCAACAATTAAATATTTTAACTCATAAGTCTTTTATCTAAAATTGTTTGTTTCTCTAGGGTACATTCTTTTACGAGATGGTGTCTTATTTCAGAGCTGTGGACATATCTCTGACATTTACGTTAGGACTGCATCAGTTCTAGATACTAACAACATAAATTTACAAGACATTTTGGGGAAATTAATAAGCAAAACCATTAGTCATTATGTAATAATTAGAAATGTTTTTAGAACACAGAAGGATTTAAATGCTTGTGCTTAGCATTTAATATGGCATTGAAAGTTCCACATCAGTTATCTTATTAGCTCTTTTGTAGGTGTCTAATATCTCTCATTGAACAAAAAAATAAATCTACATAATTCTACTATTTTCCAAGGAAGAAAAACTGGCCCAGATAGACCTATCTGCTCCTGTCTGTGCCTTATAGAATCAGTACAGGTTTTCCACACACTCACAGGACCTGCAAATTCTGTAGTTAAATTCACACTTTGAAAACACTCAACTTTCTGAAAACCAGATTTTATACTTGGTCCTGAATAAGACCTTTTCAATTCCTTCTTGTTCCTAAAAAAGAGGTTTCCAATTCTTTCTTGTTCACAAAGTTACATAGTCTTTTCCCTTCACACAGACTGACAATTTTCACACTGATTAGAGTGGGCAAAAGAAGCATAGTGTTTCAGTTGACTTTTCTTCTTTTTTTTTTAATAATTTAATCCCTCTGATAAGACTTTTAAATTTATGTAATTCCATTTTAGAGAAATTTGCAATAATGAAAACTGAAGGCTATAAAAGAGTTCTAGGCTAAAGAATTAAAGTAAACCTAGGAGATTTCTCACTCAAATCTCAAAAAATACATACTTCTAGCTGGAGTTAGAACAGACTGGTCATCAGGTGCACTGTGGCTGTAGCTACAAAAATCAGCATTTAGAAACTATTCACACTCATGACTCAAAAGTTTATGAATTTTCAGTATATCTATGCAAAAATTAGATAAAAATTTCAGACATCTAGTTTGAAAGGAACAGGTGAGAGGGTATTTTTATAGCTCTAAAAATTACATTTTGCTACAAAGCATATGTGCAAGTGATCTAAACCTGTACATCTAAAATGCCTTGCGCTCTCATTTTCTGATTTACATTTGCAATAGCGATATCAACTAATTCATGAAAAAGTAAGACAGTTATGACTTATGTTGTTAGTACAGTCTTACAGGATTTATGAATTTACAGATAGAATCTGTGACAAACTTTTGTAAATTCTCACATAAAATTAATAAAACTGATTAAAATGCTGCTTGTTTTCTTTTCAAATTTATCTAGAAGCAAACAAATGGACTAAGGATGAAAGATGATGGAGTCAGTGTGGTAATGGAGCTGATGATACTGGAAAAATCACAAAAAATGCTCATTCTTCTTCTATTCCAAGAACGCAGTGGGGGTGGGGAGAGTGGGGAAGGCACAGGAGAGAAAAGGATAATGTGTCTTTCAGTTCTTCCTAATCACCTTCTTGACCCAAACCCCTTCTTCTCTTATTTCAGGTCAGGGCCCCTAATTAGCTATTAAGCATGCCGTGTTGGCTTTCCAAAGTTGGGTGGAAGGACAAGACCAAGAGGCTAAAAAATAAACAGAGACCTTTTGAATTTGGTGTAAGGTGAGAGCCAAATGTAGTAAGTCATTGTACTGCAAGCTTCTTCAACTCCAGACCAAAGCAAATTATTGTTACTGAAGTTCATTTTCTCTTTCATCTCTGATAGAGAAGATGTGTGCTAAAGTCTTTACAAACAATTCTAAGGGTGAAGGTGTGGATGTTAACTTCTTTGAAATGCGCCTTAATGCCTCTACTGATTTCAAGCAGCAGGTTTGTTACAAAGCCCAGACGGCTCGGCTCCTGAAACAGATGAGTGGGTCTGCACAAGCTTGAGTTTCTGAACTTTGGGGTAAAACGACAGGTTCAAGCGGGGATATGTCGTAGGCGGTTCAGGAAGGCTGTACCTTCCTAGTACCTCAGCCAATGGGGAAAGGAAGAGGGCAACATGCGGCTGGGAGTTTAGGATAAAAGGAGGCTACGTACCCCAAAACCTCGAGAGAGAAAACCCCACGGGTGTGCGTCCCAGTGGACTATCTCCCTTTATTCGAATAAAGTAGCAGGACTCCTCTGCCACCTTTATGGACACTGGCTTTTCATAGCGTGATTTTCTGGACATCTCTAATTCAAAAAGCAAACATATACTAGTGTGCTTTATACACAGCATACTTTGAGAAGCAAATCTGATCCCTTGCTTTCAGTGAGTAGCAACTTATCCCATAGCAATTCCACAAAATATCGTGCAGAGGCTCTCTTTGGAGGAAGGCGTTTTATTGAGTAAGAAAAGGAGGAAGAGAATATGGTTTGTGATAATTACCACCATTCTCAGGATGTATGTAAATGCATACTTAAACATTTATGCAAGAAGATAAGCTTTGAAAATACGGCAGTATAAAATAATCTTCCAGATGCATTAAAGAAAATTATAAAAGAAAACAACTGTTCCTTGATAAGCTGACAGATATAATTTCAGTTTTACACTGGAGAACAAAAACTGAAAGCAAATGTTGCAGCTATAGGGGTTCTGCCAAAGCAAATCTTCCACATACATTAAAAGTAAGCCTCAATATAAGGGAAAGTAATTTTTCATACTTGTGGCTCCTTTTATTGCAAGGAATTTCTGAATTGAAGCTCCAGAGAAAAATCTTCCAGGTTAATGTTGCAAGCTGTCTGCTGGTGTTTAGATTACATCTTGCTGACCACATTTGCTTAATGTGATTCACTTGAAATAAAATACAGAATGTGGCTGAACTCTGAAATGATACAACACAAAAGCTAGGACTTTATGTCCGTTTTAGTTTTTTCTGCAATACTTGAAATCACTGGTAAGCTTTAAAAGGCGGAAAAATTATTTTTTTAAAATACATCAAAGTTTATGAAGGTGCATTGAAGTGAATACACTGAGCATGACAAGCTAATTGACCTGAATGTGTTTTCTTCATATTAATCTACTCTTCGTTCTCAGCTCTCAAACTCAAGCACAAGCCTTAGGAAGGAACTTCAGTATTTCATCGTCAAGGTCATCACATTACGCTATGGACAGTGACACTATTGGTGTGAAATGTAACCACCAGAGTCTTGCCATCATAATCCTGTGTTTCCATTGATGTATTAAGACCACTAACACTTGTACACTTCAACAGACAAAGCACTCAGCATTCAGCACCTTAATCATCTTGCTTCCTCCCAGGTAAGTCTTCTCAATTCATTTTTTTCTGTTATTTTCCTCTCTGAACAAATTTTTGGTTTTTTATTTTCATTTCTGTGGCTGTCTAACAATCACCACTCATATTTTGAAGCTGATGATACTGGTGTGGATGTGATACACGGAAAAGACTCCACTACTAAAATAAGTAGTAAAGCAGGTATGTTTATTCCCGCGCTGGGGCGCATATGGATTGCTCCACCAAATACATGCACACCCTCAATACCATTTGGCTTGGTATGTATCAAGTTACAAACTGCATATTCATTAAGTTTCCCAATACACCTATACACATTCATTTCCTAGCCCCGCCTAGCCCCGCTTCCTATTCTAATAAGCCCAAAGTCATTTCCGTACGGCTTGCGCTTGCACAGCGCCTCATGCAGGGGTTTCTGGGATGAAGAGTCTTCATCAGATGAAGTAACATGTCTTCCTCGCTTTGAACTTTTCACCTTGCTTTCTTGCACATGTTCCCTGAGTCCCCGGCCCAAGTTCAAACCCCAAGGCTGGTTTGAGCTGGTTCCTAGGTCCAAAGCAGGATCTTTTGGTCATGACCTTATCAATAGTCTTGTATCCTCCCTTTCCCTACTTGACAAATGTAATAAATGTTAGGCAAGCTATATGCATTGTTTTAGCAAGCAGCCCCTTTAGTAATTCACATAACCCTTGTTTCCCCGACTGAGATGTGTACACTTTGCTTTGGCCAGAGTTCTGAAAGAATTCATAATTCATATGGAACTTAATCAACACATTTATAATGGACATTTTCAAACACCCAAGCAATTAAAATGAATAATTAAGCCACCTAACAATTCTAGATTTTTTTTCCTTAATAGTTAGCTTGGGGATAAATACAATGAATGGTATACAATAAGCTCCTATAAAGTAGTTTTAAATAATTGTTTATAAAAATCTGTCACCAAGGCCACAGCTCTTGTAAAGGAATTCAAATGTAATTGCTGTTCCATTACACTTCATTGCACTTAGATGAAACAAAAAGCAGTTACACCTATGGTTAAAATATTTGACACATTCCAACTGATCACATGCTTCTTAATTTGTCACATCCTTCCTTTCTACGTCCCCCTTCACTTTTCATTTTTATCAGAAGATAATTAAGATGATCACAAGAGGAAATGGCAAGATTTTACAAAGTGATCGCTTTTCCTTTTTCTTTTATGAGAGGCTTCAGCTTTCTATCAGATCAATTAGTTAATTGGGCATCACTCCCCTAACACAGCTCACTTACTAAAAAGCTCTCATCCTAAATAAACTGTCACGATCCTTCATTTTAGATTGAAGGCTGGAGGCTCAAAATTGGCCTCTGATTCTGTTTCTTTGAGAAGTCTTATCTGGGGATCAAACTGCATGTAATGCAATCTTCTTCCACATGAACAAGAATGTTACCAAAATAAACCTGCTCTGCTGTCCCTCTCCTACTTCACTTTCCCTGCCATAGTGGTAACTGAAAAAGTATATTATTTAAAACAAAGTAAAGAAAGAGAGAGCAGGGGGAAGCCCTCAATTAGGTTGATCAAGATTGAAAGGGAATTTTATATTCACGTGGTATTTTAACTTCCATGTTATTATTGAGTCCTGCAATGGATTACATTGTAGTTGTGCTATTAATAATCCCCTATATAAATATACAGTATCCTACTAGCAGTGTAGTATAAAGGTGGTTATAAAGAGGTCACACATTTAAAAAAACCCAAACAAACAGATATGATATAGCTTAGGGCCTTTTAGGACTGGTCATCCATCTACTTTTACAGGCTATTTCAGATATATTTTAACTTAAACCTCTCCTTTAGTATTGTTTCTTTGCAAGACTACCAATAACAAAGTAATCTAAAATAAAATGAGGGCTGAATAGTTAAATATCCAACAGTTTTATGTTGGAGTATTAGTGCAGCTGTGATAAATATGCTTTATTTACTTACAGACAGTACACATTTTCACTTGTATTTTTCCAGGTATTTTCTTTTCCTGTGTGTGCTATTAGGTCTGCTATGCAGGGCTATTCCATAAGTTATAAGAATGGCATTTTTCTAAATGTGAACAAGGCAAATATGTTACATTATTGTGAAGCACAAGCATTGCACAGGAGAGTGCCATTTCTCTCCATAACAATGGGGTAGCTACCAGATGTCTCCTAGGTCTGAAGCTGACCTTCGAGACTGAAAGATAATAGATAACTTAAAAGCTGTTCTTGGAGAGAAGTAACTCCCTTAAGAAGCATCTTAAAACTATGGAAAACATTAAAATTGAACACTGTTTATCGTAGTGGTCTGCTTTACAATTACTATCAAATTTTACATTTCAGAGCAAGAACTCTATTAAACACAACATGAGGAATTTCCAACACTCAGGCAGGCACTCAGTCCTAAGCTCTTTGTTAATAGTCATGATTGAAAAATATACATCCAGGAACCTTTTCACTCATCACTGTAACAGAACTGTGTGCAAAATCAAATGTGGCCACTGCTTACCAGTACATGACAACACTGAACAAATGTTTATTCAAGAGGAATGAAAAATATACAAAAAATTACACTTTGACAGGATTTATTTACAGAAAGGGATGCAGGAAAGTATTGTTTCTAAATGTTTAACATGTTTTTCGGACATCAGTCCTCGGCCTCTGAATTATACCAGCATTTCACTGATTAACAATGTATTAGACAATATTTTGATATATTGTTAACTACATCCTTAACTTATCAATAGCAAATGGAGAATTTTTTCTGAACCAAATAATATCTAAAAGTCTTGTCTCCAAAGACCTTACACCAGTGATAAATGTTTTCCACTCACTGTGTTCAGGATATCAGGTTTGTCATTGCAGTCAACTGCTGTTTTGCCATTAGTTTGAGCAGAGGGTAAGCAAAATTGTTGTAGTAGTCTACAGCTATGTCAGCAATTACATTTGTGGGCATCAAAGACTGTGCCTTTGGAATGTCAAAAGCATGGATCTAAGAACACTGTGTTATTTGTTATTTTACTTGTGGTTGTTGCTCCCAAGGAATGAAAAAGAAAAGACGGGAGGGGAAAAATAAAGTAACTGAATTTTATGTTTTAGAGTGTAAACTGACCTGTACTGGGGATAATGAAGGAACGCTGATGTTTTTAACTGACAAGGTGTTTCAGAAGTAGCCAGTGTTTCTAGGGGAAAGATGTTCATTGTGGGCTAATGATACTTTTAATTGGATATAGCTAGTTCTAAATTTGTTTAGTAATTCAAGATGTGAATTTATTTGTCAATAAAGTATGCAGAGTGTTAAGATATCTATACTGTATTGCAAGAGAGACTGCAGGAGAATGAAATGGATTTAAGGCAGTAAGCCTAAAGCACTGGAGGATGAAGGTTTTAATAGTGAAAACAAAAACTCTGGGGAAGGAACTTTTATGAGTAAACCTCAACAGAGCACTGCCCTCTTCATATTTAGTCATGTATATCTTTCATTTATTTTTGACTAAGTGAGAAGATAAGAACAAAGCCGTGTCACAGGTGTCAACTTTCATTTTTGACACAAGTAAACACAAGTAACAAGTAACTTGAATATTTATGCAGTGGAATGACACAATAACAAGTAATTTTAATTAAGAGTTTAAGTATTACAATTGTGTAATTATATATATTATAATATGTTGTTCAAGCAGCCAGAGAAAAGCTTTAAGGACGAGGTGGAACATAAAGCAAAAAGAGGGTTTTAGGGACCTGTATGAAAAGTAATAGTCAGTCTTAGCTAACCTTTTTCCTAAAATTCAAAGGACATCCCTAGTGGATGCAAGTGGCTTTAGTGTCCTGGTGTTCCTGATTGTGGCTTGTTAAAAATGAAAGAGAGAAAGAAAGAGCTTCTAATTTTTTTTCTCAAAAGTGATTAAGGAAGGGTCGGATTCCACAAGAATCAGTTCAGCTGTTGAGCACTTAACAGCGATATATTCTGTTGTCATGCTGGCCTTAAGTACAATTTCTTGCATGGATTATGCCTAGTCTATTATACTGAGCCCTAACTGGAGTTTTTCTAAGTAACAAAGAATGATCTCCTAGGTCTAAGAATAGTTATTTCCTATAGTAAGAAGGCAGACAGAATTGTAGATTATTTTGAAATCAAGAAAACCATGGAAGTTTATTTGGTGACGTGACTAAACTTTTTGGCTAAGGCTCTTGAAAAAGGCAACCTTATTTCAAATAACTTTTTGTTTTTCTACAATGTGGAGCTGAATGTCGGCATTGTGGCTTTCGAATTCGAGCTGCTTTACAGCATTTGGATATTTTGGGATGATCAGTCTGGCTGAAGTCCAAATCTGGCCCACAAAGATTTTTATTTTGTCCTATCAGACACCAGAGCTGTTTCTTTTTTGCAGTTCAAAGCTTTTCATAACTAAGAAAAATACAGTTCTTTTTTATTGTAATTGGAAATTGAGACAAATTGACCATGTTTAAGCTGTAAGTTTGCTTAAAGTTGGCTCTCAGTTCCGTGCCTTAACTACAAGAGTATTTTTTCCCCAACGGAGCAGTAAAATCCAGTACCAAATGTAGAGGGAAAGCCGCAAGAGAAGAAAAATTTTATAAATCACCAAGATAAATGCACAGAATTATATGATGAAGAGAAAGGTAAGCATCACTGTGTCATTTTTATTGCCAAGAAGGACTGATAAAAGAAAGAACTGAAGTCTTTATTGGGTTTGTGGTTCTCATGCTAAATGGATAGGTGCTCTTGGATAAATCCTCTTTCTAGAAGGTGTGACAATCTGAGAAAGCTAAGTTTATCATTCTTGCATTAAAACTGACTTTGAAAGCTACTGATTGCAATTTCCAAGATATATCCAAGAGGGCTGGAAACAGAACATTTTTCTGTTCATCATGCTAATGTCTTGATATTATGTATTGTTCACATATATACACATAGCTCATATATATATATGATCTGTATTAATAAACTCATTTTTTAATATAGAAAATTCTGCAATCTGTGTTTGGTGGGGGGCAAGCATAATCAAATTGCAGAATCACAAAGTCTAGGTAGAAAACCTTTTACATTATGCTGATGTTACTTACATAATACAAACGCTATCATTGACTTGTAGCTCCTATCACGGATCCTTAGGGTTGTCTTGCTGCTCATCCCATCAAATATGAATATCTGCCTTTAAACCCTGCTCCTAGGTGGTTGAGCCCCTTCCTGGAATTCATGCTGTTTGGTTTGGGCCACTTCATGGAAGTGAAAAAGCCTGACATTCTCAGTCAAGAATAATATGAATATTTAAGCTGAAAGTTGGTTTCATTTATGCCATTGTCCTGGGGTGACGTTATGAAGCCGCTTTATTCCTTAACCGTCCGCTCAATGCCCAAGGACCCTCTGCCTTTGAGATGGGCCCGGGGGATGGGGCCGGAGCCACGGGCCCAGTGCGGGTTGGTTCAACACTTCAGCCCAGCAGCTCGGGGCTCGGGGGTCTTGGCAGGGCTCAGGAGGGAGTGCCCCAGGAGCGCTCTGCTCTCTGCTGCTTTTTGGTTTCCTTTGTGTTCCAGCTAGCTGGGAAGAGGTTCTGTTGGGTTTTTTTCTTATTCTTTTTTCCCTTTCCTTCCCCTTGCCTCACTACCTCCCTTCCCTCCTCGCCGGTCTGGGGAGCCTGCAGGGGTGGCCCAGACAGGCCCACGGGGTGGCCCCAGCTGGTCTGAGCCCACGTGCCTGTTCCCTCTCCGGGAATTTGTTGTATTTTGAGGTTTTGTTTTTTTTTAATCCTGTTCGACCCTGTTTTGTTTGTGTGTTAATTAACAGTTTAGTTTCTTTTTCCCACTTTCACTTCTTGTGATCCATTTGTCTCATTGATGGAGGAAAGGGGGAGGCCCTTTTCCCTTCAGAGAAAACACTCACTCCAGAGTGTTTCCTCCTGAAGTTTTGTCTCAAAAACCTAGACAGCCTTTTTCTACAATGAGAAAAACCATCACATATTCTGTTCCACTTTTCTATATCATGGGTGTGTGTGGACCAACATACAAAAATTTTAAAAGCATGGGTCTTCATTGGATCCAATTGATTTTCCATCTCAGTAGATGATGCTGAGCTGCCATTTGACCAGTGTCTAAGTAAGGGAGGGAGGAGGTGAAGGGAAATATAGAAAGAAGAGCATTGATCAAATGGACAAATACACAGAATATTTTTAAGAGTATAAAATATAAACAGTCTTTCCATCTGGAAAATGATTGCATAATTTCCAAACATTAGACGGACTAGACGACTACACACTGTTTCCATCTCACACGCGTACACAAAGATACAAAGAGTTATCACTAGACAGGTACAGGATTCATTTATACTTGGGCCTGACTGGTTTCTCTGTCACTTTTTTTGAGTGTCCTTTTCACTTTTTTTTTTGAAATTACTTTAGGAAATTACATTTAAATGTTGTCTTGGCAAATTAAGGCATTTCACCAGATGATTTTCAGAAGCTTAACATGTTTTAATGCACTCTTCAACTTCTTTGTCATGTGACAGTTCAGTAAACAGTCCCCTGAATTTCTGAAAACCTCATTTCCAAAGCCTTTATTTGTGACTTACTTTCAAACAACAGACCTGGGTATCTACTTTGTTTGAGAGATTGCTGTAAATCAAGGCTGTCCTATCCATCTGGGTTATCAGCAAATTTTACTTTCAAAAATCGGTCTAATAGGCCCCATTGCAAACGTGAAGGGCATTCTGCCCACTGTGTTTCTAGAAGGCACTTCCAATAATAACAGGGACCATAACACTGTGGTCTCTGCCACAAAATGTGTATTGCTAGAGGAGATTCCAAAGAAGAAGGGAGACCTTTTATCTCCTGAAAGTGTGTTTTGCCTTATCTCACCTTTGCTAAAAGTTGATTCATGAAACTCCACTGAACAATGACTTCACAGACAAGGAAATATATATATAATTTGTTATTAACTGTACCTACACTGAAAAGCTGCATGAGCTTCCACCAAAATTTTTGTTTTAAGTGACTATATCACATGTACTTATAGTGTAATTCAAAAATGTTAAGGCTGAAAGTGGAGAAAAGAGGAGAGGAAGAAGAAATGTAGGCTAAGAGCCCTCTGGTATTAGTAGTGCAGCTGAAGAGACTGGATGGGAGCAATAAGAACAACTCTTCTGAGAGATGATCCTGATGAGCATTGAATACTTACAAATCTAGTTATTTTCAAATCTATGTCTTGGCAATTTTTTTTTATCCCAATAAAACTAATAAGAGTTGTATTCAGTATCAGCTGGTCCACCCAACATACATAGGGAAAGGAAGAGAGGAAATTTTGAAAGGTTATAAATGTAATTTACTTCCATAATCCTTTTTCTATGCAAGAGATGTAAAAGATGGGAAATGTGCAGTTCCTTAATTTGTAATGGGCACAAGAATTTCTGAAAAAAAAATTAGACTATTACGGCTGTGACAATTAATAAGGTATTCTAATTTACAGAATCTGGCCTCTGGGGACTCCAGAGCTGAGAAACCACAAACTGTAATTAATGCTTTTCTGCCACCCCTCTGCACTTACTGCTGTGGTGTTCTAAGTGGGGAAGTATGGCTATGATATTTCTAACTTTTGTTTTGCCAATGCAATCTCCTGACCACATAGAAAATAACTCGTTCTAGCATTTGTTATCAAATCCCCTTCAAAATATTGCTGAAACCCTTGTAAAGTACATTTAAGCCGTCTTAAAACTTCTCTACTCCTTCCAAAAGTTGCAAGATATCCTCTTATTCTAGTTTCCTTTTGATTCAGGAAGGGCACTGCTTCTGTGAATGCTTTGAACACCAGGGTATTCAATTACTCAAAGCTGGATATATCCAGTAAATTTGTGACAAACTATTCTGTGATGAGCTTCTGAATAGTGAAAAACACTCCTATTGAGGCAGACAACTCAGCTGTAAGCCAGCTTGCATACATAAAAATAACAAAAAAGAAATTCTCACATACTGTAAATATTCTCTTTTTGAAATGATCTTTAAACACATTTGCAATAGATGCAGTATTATTAATTATTGTATATCACAATGGACTACTCCTTAAATCTTTCATAAGATTATTATCATTTTATTCAGTTTGCATTGCTAACAACCTCAAAAGATACTACTTTGTAAAGTAATTTTGGAAAATGAAAATAAGAGTACATGAACTATTCTAAAACAAAACAAGTCTATGTGGATGCAATAATTTGAATTTTTTCCCTCTCATTACAAATACAAATTACAAATACCTCCCATGCTATTGCAGCATTTCAATAGTGATGTTATCATTCTACCTAGACAAAAAAAACACCCCAAAGATTTATGCTAGTGATAGAAATTATGTATGAAATAAGCACATGCCAATAGTATATAGTATTTGGTTTTACTGGGATACATGTCAGGAAAGCAGTGGATTTAGTATGAACTTACAGTGAGATGAGCACAACTCAGTCGTTTTTTGACTGCGTTTTTCAAAACTGTTCAACGTATGTGTTTATTTTCCTAGTCTTCTTGAGAAAATTCTGTCCATGGCAAATGATGGTTAGGAATAACTCACTAGGCATAATACACTCACTATGTCTGAAAAACTATTGATTCTACTGAGTATTTAAGGATTGTGGTTTCTATCTGGGCCAATGCGCGACGGACCATCAGAACAGTTGTAACTTGACCTGAGTGCCCAGATGGAGATAAGGCTGTGACTGAATCGCCTTCTCATCATGCTTGGACGTGGCAGTTGGATCTTGTCCAACAGTATAATACTTCCAACTACTGCCAGCTCCAAGTGACTTAAAACCCTGGAGCAAATCACAGGAGAGAAAAATTGTTTTCTGGCCTTTAGTTTTGGTACATTTTTTCCCCCAAGTTTGCATTTTTCTCGAAACCTGAATTCTCTCCCACCCCACAAATGTTATTACATGGACAAAATACACATAGGCACTCTAAAATAATGAGGAGTTCATTCTAATCATTTAATAGAAGGAGGTATGCTTGTTAAATCAAATATTCACATATCCAAATGGCTGGGGAGTGTAATAAAGAGGAACCAATATGGTTTTGTTAGAGATAGCAGGATTTGTTCTGGTCTCAAAAGCTGGGCAATCCTGCTTGCAGTTCAGGCATAGACAGAAATTAATTAAAATGTACATTTTTCCAGTAGTGTGCAAACACAGGGATGTGCTTCCTAGTCTAGTAAATATGACAGTTGTAAGCAGCAGATATTTCAGGTGAACAATGGCAGGACATGACTGTTTTACTATCAAAAGAACTATTTACTGACTTAAGTACCTGGCTTTCTGAGCAGAACACACATGCATTGTTGAAGAACATAACAGTCAGTTTCCAAATGTTGCTGCCCCATAAGTCATATAGACAAAACATATCATCCTGCTTCAAAACATGTGGATCACTACTGAAAATTAAAATTCAATTCACCCTTTAATTAACAGGTTGTATTTTATTAATTTATTTTTTACCTTGCATAAAAATACGTGAAATGGTTCACAACTCAACAGTGACTATAAATATGTCTCCCCTCATCTCATTTTAGCTTTTAGGCATAGTGAAAATGGCTACAGTCGTAATCTTTTTTCTATCAATTTTTTTAAAAGCAAAATACAAGTCACAAAATTTTTGTGAAAGGGAATTGGTTTTTTTGAGAAACTTTAAATGATTTAATTTCCTGAAGAAGAAAATGTCAAGGTTGAGCATGAAAACAATAAAGAATACTTACTGATGCTGCTGCTTAGTCCTCATTAGTTTTTAATGTCTTTTAAGCTATAAATATTTTTAAATAGAGTGCTTAATGGAAGGCTAAATCTTTGTTGAGTATCTAAACTGCTTTCAGGTAGGAAGGGATAATTTTGAGTAGTTTGTTTAACTTTCTTCATGAGAAGGCCTCATTTATTCTGTCTCCATTACTTAAATGGTTGTTTTTCCTTATTCTTTTAGGTAGAAACATTAGTCTTGAAGGTACTTGTCTAAATTTACAAACTATAGAACTAAAGTTAACATCTATATGTTATAGATGTAGAACTAAAGTCCAGAACTAATTAGCTGCCCAAGTTCACACAGACTTTGGGCAGAATTGCTCAAGTCCAAGACTAATGTTCCATTCACCAAAGGTGTTCTGAGCTTTGTCAAAGCATTTAACCAAGAAAAGCTGTTCAACTATGAGCTATATAGTAGGTGAAAGGAAAAAGAAAAGCATGTCCGGACTGGAATATGTCAGGCTAAATTCTGTATTAACAACATTTGAAATATTTAAGTCAATATTCTTGCATTAGTCTTCAACTACACCATGGATTTGAAATCAATGCAATGAAGAATGTATGTTGTAGTTCCCATTGGACCAAATTACATTTATATGTCTCGTGGAATTTTAGCTGCTAAAATCTGTGAAGACCTAGGATGTGTGGAAAAATTTGAAAACCTGCAGTAATCCAAACTTGAAAGTATAGAGGAGCAGATAACAAAGATAAAGGGCTGGAATGTATTGATCAGAGTGATATTAAAATGGTTTCATTTTTTATAACATATATTTTATTATAAAAATTTGAAAATTTTGATGAATATGATACTTTTAGAGTTCCATTTTATAAAAAAATATAAAAAATATTACTTTTCTTCTGGAAAGAAGGAAAAAGTTAGTTTAGCTACATGAAGATGCAAACCCCACAACCATGTAAGAAAAATACTTAAAGAAAACAAAACCGCAGCGAATAGCCACTACTTTTGTACATTTCACCTGCCAGAGCTTTGACAAAGCTAACAACAGCAGTTTTAAAACTTCAAAGACACTTCTTCCTTAAATATGCTTATTATGCTCTAACCAAGGAGCAAGCAACTACTCAGGGTAGCAGGTAGTTGTTATTTCCATGACTTTTCTTGAAATTGTAGAAAGCAATTTCATTTTGGAGAAAAAAAAGTCTCATCTGGATCTAAGCATGACTAAATCACAGCTCTATACCTGGAGTTAGGTCATGACCTGGCACTGGGGTGAAGAAATGACAAGAAGATCACAGAGATCCCCAAGATGCAAATGATCCAAGAGCCAGAAAAGTTAAAAGGTTGAAAATAGACTTTTTCTGCTACTGTTTCCACTGCCTACTCTTGTCCTTTTGTTCACAATCATTGCGCAGTACTAAATAAAGGGTGTTGCCTGGATTGGTTTCCTTCTCTAAATAAGAAATTTGTAAACCCTTTCCAGAAGCCTGCATATTTCATTTTTGCTTCCCTTACAGTCCACACCTGAATTATGTAGAGAAGAATGAAAAATACAGCTTGGAATTATTCATGACTACAAAATATATATAGAAAAGAATTTGTGCGATTTTTTTTTTAAATTTTTCTTTTAGATACCTCATCTTCCTTTTTCTCTCATATAATTTTTTTTTTACTACAGTCCAAATAAGACAAGGATAAACTGGATTCTACCGTGGTTCTTTCACCATCAACAGAATAATAATTTGCATTCTAATTGCATGTGCTTTATTATTCATGACCAATCAGAAAGAACAATGACTATTTTCAAAACCTCAATCAAATTTCAAGGCTCACTGTATGAAAGGGATGGATGTGGGAGTGTGGAACAGTCATGATTTGTCCCTAAAAACCATGAGCAAATTTGATTGCAGAGACAGAAAGAATCCCCACAGGACCATTTTATAAAGCATTTTTCCAGATTCTTTTGTGCTGTCAGTCTCTGGATTAGAGAAATAACCTTACTGCTCTCTACCACAGAACTTCTCAGATCAAAGCTGAATTAAAAGTTAACTTTTAATGGAACTTCAAGGAATGTAAGTGCAAGCTGTATAGTCTTAGTAGGCATGACTTCTTATCAGATATTCCTCGTGATGCACATCACATATAGATTTAAATATATGCATGTATAAACATTTCTTTGTCTTTGATGGGAGAAATGTCTAACTCATTTTCTTTCTGGGATTTCCACTGACTGATACCTCTAGCAGGAGCAAAACTGGTCAACCCGAAAGATCCCTGCTGAACTCAGTCAACAGGCTGAACATGACCTTGGCAGCTGTTTCTGTTTTCAAGGTCACTACAAACCTTACAAGCTGTTTTCCTTTCCATCCCTCATAGGATTAAACAGTAATATGGTAAAAAACAACTAACTTAAATATAAGTCTCAAGAGAAAGTCAAAAAACAATAAATACATCAAACAGGGACATATAAGGTTCATAAAAAGGTCCATTCAGGGTCATATCCAAGAACTATGGTTCTTTTTCTGCTGCTGTTTGCTACACCTCTAACTGAAGGCAGGCTGTTACACTGCACTTTTAGAATCTCTACGCAACCACCCCCTGCCTTTCTTTTTAGCAGAACATGCTTCTTATAGGATTAAATGGATAAGATAGGAAGAAGCCATTATTCTATCAATGTTTTGAACTAGAGGTACTCAGTTTGCAGCCTATGAATTAAGACTGTGAGAGGGAAAGGTTTTATTCCTTTCTTCCGTTACAAGTTTAGAAACCCCAGTCTGAGCATGACAGGAAAAAGAATACCTATAAAGAAATGCTTTCTTCACTGGTCACTCAGGGCACACTAGAAATCAAGATAAGAAAATTAGAAATTGTGACTCAAGTATATGTTTGTCCCTACCCAGGTTCAAGCAAATTGGGAATAATTTTGTTCTCTAACAGTGATTAGCAAGCAATCTCTGGGAATAAGTGAAGCAAAATGTGCCATCTTTTCACTCCCTACAGCCATTTAATCTCTTGTACTTGGGGAAAAAGAGTCATAGCATGTAGGTAGGCTGAAATTCAGGGCTACCACACAGCAGGGAATCCCTAAAAGTAATTTATGAGAGGTTTCTGCCTACTTTAACAGTGTATACAGTTCAAGTTTAGTCAAGTTGCTGAGGGAACCTTTTCCAAGGACCTACTTTTACCCTGGGATTTCAAACCAGCATATATGTTTATGGAATTAAACCAGCATATATGTTTATGGAACTAAACATGGATATGCTGACTGTTCTGTGTATAAAATGATTTAAATATATCCAGGAATTTCTCTACCAGCACTTCCCTCATACGTTCAGCTGATGTGATACAGAGTAAGTTCTAATATGCATGGTCATTAAGATATTGTTTAGGTATTTTCACTTCTTTCCTGGCTCAGTCTCCTTATTGAGAAATAAGCAAAAGGGTCAAAAACCTTACAAAAGACCTGTTCTCTTCAAATTGCCAGATTAGTTTTGAAGGTTAAAATTTTCCTTCTTCCTAACAGTGTCAGAGACTGAATGTTATAATTTATGGCTTAAATATCTTCATGACGGACCTTTTCCTATTATAGCAAAACTGTAATACAAAAGCTGCAGAGAAGACCACTGCACCCTGAATAGGCCTTCTGACTGAGGCCCTACACTGCTCCTTGATGGAGATAAGATAGTGACTCAGGGCTGGGCTAGGGGAAGAAGAATACATTCACAGAGGGATCAAACTTCTCATATCTCCTTTCCAGAGTGTTTGTTCCACTTTGCTCTCTGATTTCAAGATTTCGTTTCCTATCATGAAATTAAGAATTTCATTTCATGAAAGGAAAAGAAATCTTGCTATTTCAATGATAATCAATTAGGCAACTGTAAAAAAAGGAAGTTTGGAAATTGAGTGAATACAACGAAATTGATTGGGCTGAAAGGAGGTGCAGTGAAAAGGACTGAGACTTGTCAAAATTATACTCACTGGAATCTCAAAATCAGGGAAGTAAGTAAAACGAAGAGAGTGGAGAAGAAATTGATGAAATGAAATGCTAAAAAAAATGAAAAAAAGAATCCAAAATGAAGTGAAAACAATAAAAGCAAATGGGATGACATGAAGTGCAGGGAAAGGGATCAATCTTTGCTGAATTGATTCTCATTGAAATCTTGAAATCAGAGAACCAAGTGAAACGAACACTCTGGAAAGGACATATGATCAAATAAAATGCAATGGAAACAAAAATGCAAATTTGGAAATGGAGTGAATACAATGAAATGCATTGGGAAGAAATGAGGTGCAATGAAAAGGACCAAAACTTGCCAAAATCATTCACATTGAAATCCTGAAACCAGGGAACAAAGTGAAAAGAAGAGATAGGAGAAGAAATTGATGAAATGAAATGCTAAAGAAAAAAGTGAAAAGTCTGAGGCAAAGTGAAAACAATAAAATGGCCTGAGATGACATGCACAGAAATGGACCAAATCTTTCTGAATTGATTGTCATATGGTAAAATAAAATGCAATTGAAAAAAATTTGGCAATGAAGTGAATACAATGAAATTGATTGGGTTGAAACGAGGTGCAGTGAAAAGGACCGAAACTGGCCAAAATTATACTCACTGAAATCTCAAAATCAGGAAAAAAAGTCAAAGGAAGAGTCTGGAGAAGAGAAGAAATGGATGAAGTGAAATGAAATGCAAAAAAAAAAAA
>VZTI01005483.1:423427-455798 GCA_013397865.1 Struthidea cinerea
ATCTGAAATGAAGTGAAAACAATAAAAAATAATGGTATGACTGAAGTGCATGGAAATGGACCAAATCGTTCCCAAAGTGGCAGTCATGTCATTTCATGAAAGGAAATGAAATCTCAAAGTCAGAGAACAAAGTCAAAGAAACTGACTGGGGTGGAGTTGTAATGAAATGCAATTCAATGGAAAGAAATAAAAGAAAATTCAGAAATGAAGTTATTGTAATCAAATGCAAGGAGGTGACATGAAGTGCTCCTGTTTCCATGCCTTTTGTGGTTGCAATGTCCCTGGAGGTCTAGGCTTTTTGTTTTTCTCAAGCCTAAACTTAAGCATGAGCCTAAACCTAAGCGTGAGCCTAACCCTAAGCAGAGGAGTAAAAGCAGCCTTTTGCCGAGGTGCCCATGACATGGGTGGTGGCAAGCAGAAAGATGTGGAAGGAGCAATATTCTGGCAGTTCTGTGCTCCCGTTTGCATGCCTTTTGCAGTCAGTGTCCCTGTCGACTTTGTGCTTTTCTCAACCTATTACAAACTGGTTTAACTCTCAAGACCAAAGGAAACCAAGCCTCTGTGAATAAAACTGATCTGACCCAGAAATGTTCAAATTATACACAAAACATGTGATTAAAACCAAGCGAGGTTAGATGTTGGTGCCAAAAAATTATATATTTTATTTAATACTAAAAGAGGCAAAGAGAAAGACATGTAAAAGAAGGAAAGAAAGAAAGAAAAAACAGAAAAATATTTGTTCGTGGAGGGGATGGGGGAGGGGTATAGAGAATGACAAGGGTTAAGTGGAAGCATATCACCCTTCCAGGGGTCCCAATGATGTCTCATTGCTCCCCTCCATCTGGTTTTCTTGGTGGTGAGAGTTCCCTGCTGCGACCACAGCGCTGAAAAGTGTAGAATCCCGTGGATTAATATACATTTGGCCCAGGTGGGAACGTCCAGCTGCCTCCCTTGAAGGGTTCCAGTTTGACACTGTCCCTTGCAACACTGTGGAGCTGTTGCATCATGTTGCAGTGCTGGTGCAGGGTCTGGGGGCCCCTTTGGGGGGGCCTTTGATGGGCCATGTCACCCCTCTGTCCTTTACGTGGATATGGCTTTTCCCAGGGTGAAGGGGCCCCTCCGCTGGGCCTGCACAGTGGAGGATGTGCAGTCACTGCCTCTGACCAGAGGCTTTTCCAACACACACCCAAAGCCTCTCCTCCCCCCCCACCCTTTGGTGTCAGGGTCTGTTCGAGCCTGGCAGCTGATAGCCCTGGGGCTGTGGTCTCCGCACCAAAGATGCTAAGCTTGATTCCTCTGTGAATGTATCCTTCTTCCCCCAGGCCAGCCCTGAGTCACTATCTTATCTCCTTCTAGGAGCAGTGTAGCGCCTCAGTCAGAAGGCCTATTCAGGGTGCGGTGGTCTTCTCTGCAGCTTTTGTATTACAGTTTTGCTATAATAGGCAAAGGTCCTTTATGAAGATATTTAAGACATAAATTACAACATTCAGTCTCTGACAAACAGGATGGAAGTGTTGACTTTACAATAGCTTTGAACTGCCAGAATGGCCCCAAGTAGTTGTAGGAAGGCTACGAATGTGGACCAGAAAGTTTGGAATGGCTTCAGAAAATCATCCCAAGTTTCCTATGCTGTACCAGCTCATGTTGCCAAAGGAATAACATCCGCTGTTTGGTGCTGTGCAGTGCAGCTGTGTGACTATTCAAAAGTACATTTGAAAACTGCAACATCAGCAGGCTTCAATTGCATGTGGTTCTGGATTCTCAAGTAGGTCTAATTTAGCAAATACCCCACAGGAATAGGAAACAGTATAAACATATTGTCATAACGGAGAAAAAACACGGGGACTCATTACATACACTAATCATTATTTCTCTCACTTATTCAGATTTGTTTCGTCTGCTTTTGCTTAATTGTTCCTTTTTCACTCTTGTTTTTTTCCCCTACTCTATCAACCAAAGAAACAATTGTTTATGAGACACAATTAAAAAAGAACTTATCAATTTTATTTTAATACAAGAATTATGTATTGCTATTATATTTTGGTGGTATTTTCAATTACACAATAGGATAAAGCCCATAAGGATTATGAATCTCCCTCATTTAAAACTATTGTTATCTGCCATTAGGAAAAATTTTCTCTCTATAGAAAATACTGTATAGCACATTTAGGCGTATAAAAAGGATTTCATGCCTCTGCCCAAAACAAGGTAGATATTTATTCATTTATTCATCAATTCATAATACAAAATCAGGGGAACTATTGTACTGGACCCTGGACAAATGAAATCCCAAAACTCCTTGATTTAGCATATTTATAATGAATGATGCAACCGTAGAATTAAACATTCTCTTTCCATTCAGTATCTAAACAGACAATTAACCTTTTCCCAGCATGGTAATTCTGAATGCCTCAGGTAAGTGAAGTAACAGTAAAGGAAATGATCAAGTACAATAATAAGATCAGCTTGTAAATTGTTGGAATTCTTTTTAGAATAGCTTCTAAAATATCCACAGTAACTACGAAAGAAATATGGTCCCTACACAGTCACCTAGTACTTGATTGTATGCTCTGCTCAGCATTTCATGTTAAGCAATATAGTGAGGGTTCAAAACATCACTTCTGGCACTTGATGCCTGTGAATAAGAATGTCCATAGAGTGGTCTTATAGTGCTATTGGTCACATATATTCAAGCAATATCTACTTCTGTGTGGAGAAGGTTGTTCTATGTACTTGCATAGAAAAATTGCTTTGAATTCTCTTTGCATACTATTATACTCAGAACTGATCTGATTATGTCTGTCTTCTCACTTCTCGAGTGCGCACCATTAGTTGGTGTTGTGGCACAAAACAATTCTGCTTCTTCCCTGAAGGAGAGCCTAAGAATTCAAGGCACAAGGAAATTCACATGACTCAGTTCTTCTTTGCGTATCATGCCTGGAGATGTTGAGACAGAAGGAAGAACTATTGTATGTAAATGAAATTTTCTAAATTACCTAAACCTCTAGAAAACCCTGGAATAAATCTAGTTGTTCCATTGCTACAATAATTTCCATTTGGGACCAAAAAAAAAAAAAAAAAAAAAAAAAAAAAAAACCAACAAACCAAAACCAAAACTCCTCACACATTTAATTAAAAAATTGACTTATTTTTGCAAAGATATACCACAACATTGCTCAATCTGCCCATGTCTTTTATCTCCATGTTTCCTCTGTCTTTTTCTTTAGATAATGCTGATTTCCTTAAGAACTTCATTTCATGTCTTTCCAAGACTTTAATTTAAAATTATTTTTCTACATTTTAACAGATGGCTCTAAAGCACAGAAAAAAGGTGGAACAGGTTAGTAACACAATGATCAGTTAAGAGCTGGAGGGGATAGGAAAGAGATAGGAAAAAACTATTTCTCTCCTAGTCAGCAGAAAATAATTTTGTTTCTTATGGTTTTTCTTTTAAAACTTGACTCTAAAATATTTGTAAACAGTAGAGAAAGCAGAAGAAAGTAGATAAAGGATTCACGTATAGTAGGTTCACATATAAAAAATTTATGTGTAAAATGTAAGCAAAGAAACAGCACATTATTGGGGTTTTTGTGTCTGTGTGTTTTGGTGTTTTTTTGTTTTGTTTTGTTTTGTTTTGTCTTGTTTTTTTGTTGTTTGTTTTTTTTTTTGTTTTTGTTTTTTTTTGTTGTTGTTTTGTTTTTGTTTTTGTTTTTGTTTTTTTGTTGTTGTTGTTGTTGTTGTTTTGGTTTTTTTGGGTTTTTTTTTCTTTTTTTCCTGGCTGAAAGCTGTTGCCTGGGTCCATTTCCAAAGAACTAAACATATAATTATACAACATGTAATTACTCAGCTTTCCAATTACATACAGCAAGGTCAGAAACTCCCTGCATTTGCATGAAAGGGCTAATAAAATGGGTCTCAACACCTGGTCCTCACTTGAGGAAAATAAATTTATTGAATGAAATCCAAGGTTAAAAAAAACAGCATTAGTGCTTTGTATTCTCATTTTTTGCTGGCTATTTTTCTTTCTTAATAAAACTGAGGATGCTGCAGTAGAATTAGGCTGGAAGTCTCAGAAATCCTGAGTGCCTTGATCCTCCTAAGAACAGGTAAGATCCTTAAGGAAACAAAAAATTAGAATTATTTTTCTAATTCTCTGAAGACATCAATACAGCCTAGCATATGCCATTATGGAAGCCCATTACAGGGTACATCCTGAACAGAAAAAGTTATGGTCTATTCCCCAAAGAAGATAATTTAAATTCTAACCAAGCTTTTTTGCCCTATTAGGATTGGCACTTTTCTTCACCAAAAAGTTGGTAAGAGTCCATCAGAAATCCTGGAACAAAGATTGGTCTTTTAGATTCCCTTATCAAAGGGATTAATAGAATTCTTAAGTATTCTCAGTATGTTCATGTTTTCACCCCAGTTCTTTCTCAGCTCTTGTCAACCAGGTTCCATTAATTTTTATGAGGTTAAGAGAAGTACAGTAGCCATTTGTTGCTTTTAAAACACTGACATTTTTCTGTGGAGTGGCCAGTCACAATTCTATTCATGTAGAATACCGAACATAGCTATTTAGTTCATTGTCAACCTCTATCAGAAAAAAAATGCATCACCTAAAGGCAAAAAATCCTTCTTCCTTTTTTTTATCAGTAATATAAGTTACTAAAGTGTTGAAAAAGCGAAAACTTGACATATGTCCCACAAATTCAAAGCCACATGTAGGAGATGGGACAAAAAGTTGGTGCCAGATTTTCTAAAGATTTTAACCATGTTCATGCTGAATCCTTCAGAGTGTAAAGTTAAAGTCCAGAATCTATAGTGAAATTTGCGATGGTTAGGAAGGTCCTTATGGTCACCTTATGTTCAAGGTATAAAGAAGATGCTCAGAATGAAACTCAGAACACTAAGAAAGAAACATCTAAGCCTGCAAAAAATAAACAAACCAAAAAAAGAAGAGAGGACAATTTAGTGGAGAACATGGTGGTGGTGCTAGCTTGACAGTTGAACTTAATGATCATTAAGATCTTTTCCAGCCTTAATGATTCTATGATTCTGTGGGTCAACCTTCTTCTTCTGTACCCGGTTGAATATGTGTTGGGATGTTTTCTTCAATTGTCTAACTGATGAGAGGCAGTAACACAAGTAGCTACTCCACCCAATATGGTGCTTTGAGCCACTTCCTCTTTGTTACATCTTATTTTTAATGCATTTTCATATGTCTAGATCAAAGAGAACTTACATGTAGCAATATTCCAGTTTGATTTCTCTTTTTTCCTTCTATGATCCTAGTTATATTAGGATTGCTGTACCAGTTTAGATTAACCTAGATTTTTTCTGTACTACAAAATTTGATGTTCAGGTCACCATTCACAGGATTTAAAATCAGTCTTATATTTTCTATTTATCCCTTTTAAAGTTAAACAAGCCTTTTCTTATGTGGAGCAGAATGATAGAACTATTTAGAAACTCATACATCTGATTCACTCCACCCACAGTATATTCTTGTACTTTATGTTATGCATTTTCCACTTTTAAGAAAGGCGTTTATCACAGCACTGCTCACTTTGAACTGTAAGCAGATTGTCTCAGCCTTTGGAAGTTAACTCACAAACATTTCTAATTGCCATATACCTGGCTTTCTGTTCAAAGGGCGATCCAAAGCCTTGTAAGTAATCACTGATAATTTGACCATGCCTTGAAAAGATAACAGAGTGAGTAAAGATTGAAAATGATGGATTTTCAGTCCTTTGCATATAATAATGGAATACAATATAAAAACTGAAGGAGAATTTGTAAATTGGGTGGTTTTAAAAACATATGGGAATTAAAAAGTACTCACCAGCTAAACCAAAGGATGAAATATGGACTTGTTTTATACTGTTACAGCAGCTCCCTCAAGCCAGTGTTTTCTTAATAATAGGCATAAGAGCCTTGATGCTTTCACAGCCAGAAAAGAAAAAGAAATAGCAGTAGAACTAATTACGTTTTTGAAATTTGTAAGTTGTTCATGTTGTCAATATCTTAGTCCAAAAAACAACCATGTTTGTCCCAGCCTTTTGGAAAAACCTGCTAAGAGCACTTGCTTCACTGATCTCTCAAAGCTGGTATACATCTAAATAGATCTGTCAGAAAGAAAACGGGCTTTCCAAATGTTTCAGGAGATCTGTGGGACTTTAAGGAGCTTTATTCATAATTTATCTTAAAAAGGTAGTCCCACTTTTTTTTCCCAACTCATTTCTCTGTTAAAATTTTGAGGGTAAACATGCAAAATAGAAAGAAGAATGTTGGTTTTTTTGTTTTTTTTTTTTAATGTTCCTAACCACATTTATATAGCAACACAAAATTCAATATATTATATAACAGACCTGTCAAATTGAGAAACTATTATTTTTACTAAAAAGAAAATTAAAAAAAAAATTAAAAAGGCTAAAACAGCCACATGAAGGACACAGTATCATCTATCATGTTTAAAAATGTCCATGTCTCAATCCATGAGAAAATCTTGCAAAGATCTCTCCTGCCTTGAAGTGGCTGCTTTTATGCAAAGATGCAGAAAGCTACGACAGAGAAAAAATATCACTCTCAATATTATCATGCTCTGAACTACAGAAAACAAACTGAAGAGAAGTACCCACAAGTTTACAAGGACTCAGGTTTCTGTGGAATGTAGCACTAGAAAAGGCATATAATTTTTAACTAAGAGACTTAATTTCTTCAATGCAAGGCTTCATGATGCTTCAAATGGGGATGGAATTATTAATCTCTATGACTTCAACAGCACTGTCTAAATACAGAAGTAGATGTCTCTGAATTTTCTTTTTCTCTGTATTTTTTGCATTGAGCTAAATTGAAAATAGTGGCTCAGGTCCCTATAGATCAAATTGAAAAGAAAATACAACATCTGTACTTTTAAGAACATTCTTATCCTTGATGATTTAATGGAGACTCATCTTCCTCTCCCCTCCTCTGCAAACAATGGTGTGCTAATCACCTAATAGCTGGCTTCAGTCACAGAGGTGTAATTACAGAAATAAGCTAATCATACCCAGTAGTGTGCTATTTTTTATTATCAGCATAAGGTGTCTTTTTAGATGACTATGGAATAGTTATAGGTATTAGTCTTTAAGTTTCAAAACTCTGTTGGTGAAGGAAACTAACACAGAGAAAACAATATGATTACATTTTACTTTTGTGAAATAAAGAAACATTTAGAAGAGTGGAAAAACTTTTCCTTCTCTATTTTACTTGAAAACATAAGCTGGTTCATGATCACCTATTGCATTTTAAGGATGAGGCGGAGAGGAGACAGGAAAATCAATTTCCGTTTGGAAGATATTTAAATATCTTTGTCATGGTCTGTCCCGAGCTGCTACTTCAAAACATATCTGAAGTGACTTATAATTTCATTTCCTCACCATTTAACATTCACCTACTTCCAATCTCAGGATGAAACTGATTATAATTCTAACAGGACTTCATCATCGCATGATACTGGCTAGCATTTAGAAATTCCTAGTCAGTGAGGGTATCTAGCCTCATATTACCCAGATGCTTCAATCACAGATTTTATTCTAGTCACTGTTTTCAAAAAGATCCCAGTATAACTTTAGCCTTTTAGCACTGGCTGTTTAAATCATATCATAATCCATGTTGGTTAGGAGTTATGTTTAAGAACTCTGTTCAGAGGCTGCTCTCCTGCAAGCACAGGTCAAAGTTTCTACTTGGCATCAAACATTCCCAGCTAGTCTTGTTTAAGAAAGAGAGAAATCGAATATTCACAGTTCCTTTCCTCCTTGTAAAATAATTCTGGAGTTGTTACACATTTAGTGGGAACATCTGGATCCATGGATAAAAGAACACAGCTGTCTTATATGATTTATGATTCCATTTTCCTGTCTTTACCCGGGGCCAATTTCAGTCTTTTTTTTACTCTCACCCCCCATCCTTTAGCTCATATAACTGTCATTCTTAAAGTATTTTAAGATGGTTCTCACTTTCTGACGGTCCCAATAAATCCACCTTGAATTTCTTATGCTTGTTACCACAGTATTGGTTCAACTGACAGATATATTAATCTTTGAACAGACAAATTCTAAGCAGAGTTTTTAAATAAAAATAACAAAAGAATGAGGCTTAAAGTTGAATAAAAATGTTACTTTTTAATGTTAAGATTTTTCACTGTGAAATTCATGTCTGCGCATAGGGCAGGAGATATGGGATACAACACTATAAAGTCACCCCAAGACAGATATGCTTCATGCTCCTGTTAATTTAGCTGAGTAATGTCAAAAAGAAAAACCCCATTTTATCTTATTGAAAATTATGTTTCTTAATAATTCACGTTTACAGTTGGACTTGATGCTCTTAAAGGTCTTTTCCAATCTAAATGATGCTATCACATTATTCTATAATAATGCTTAGGTAAACAATATGAAAAGTTACTTCTGTTACCAGTTTTCTTTTCTTTCTTTATAAAACATAAACTAATTGCATTCTCCTTGCAAATTATTTGCCATGGGTTCTTCAGCATATTACTAGCGAATGTGAAAAAAGCAATTCAGAATGCAATTTTCTGACATTTTTTTGTCTGAACTCAGGTACATTAAAATTTGTGCTATTTTAATACTATGAATTCTGCCTGTGCACTGTTAAAAATGGAGCAATCCTGCTGTGGGAAAACACAACCTGGAATAGAGTTTCCTTACCTGAGGACATTACAAGGCACTTTAAAATCAGCAGAATGCTGTTTATATTAGAAGTTACATCAGTGAAACCATATAGTGCCGGTGTATAATACTGGGACAAAAAAAAAGATGTCTGATCTTAAGATCAGACATTGATAATAGGATAAAGATGGCTTAAATAGCTTCAAGTCTTTGAGCCATGGGCTTAAATCTAGGCGGCTGAAAGGTATTGTAAGTTACAACAGCCTCCTTCTCTGAGTTATTCAGCATCAAGAGACCTGCACAGAATCATGGCTGTGAGGACAGCAATGCATTTAAATTCTCCAAGACTTTTCCATTATTTACAACATGCACAAGGAGAAATGTGTTATGCCCAGAATTAATTTGTGCTCACATTATTTTGTAGGAATAGAATAACCCATTTAAACAAATTAGACTATTCTTGAAGTGCAACAGGGGAGAAACTGTTTTTCCAAAGTGTTTGTTCCAAAAGCAGGAAAATTTTTTATCTTTCAAAGACATGTAGTTATGAATTTATCTATAGAAATTTCTTGAGTTTTACTATGAGTACTTATTTGTAAATCATTACGCCAGTACATCAAAATACCACAGAGTCTAGGTATTCATGATTCAGAAGAAAAATAAATACTGAATCAAACAGAAATTACAAAAAATTCTAAAACTACTCCAGTAAAAGTTTTTTTGCTGATAGAAATCTTGTACTACGTTTTTCAAAACTGGTTCAAATTTCATTAATTTAATTTAATACAGACCTAAAAAATATAACTATTTTTAATAAGTACTTCTATAGGAAAATTGCTTTTTCTTACTAGACTCAAATCCTGTTTCTAATAAGTCAGTGATGCAACTTCTAGGATTCTACCCAAACTATGGGTGTCTCATGGGAATTTTCTACTTTGTAAGAACTGAAAAAAATCAGTTTTCTTATTTTTATGGTAGATGAGAGGAAAGTACTTCTTCCTCTTTTCATGTCCAAGGAATAGAGCTTCATTTTGCCTTTATTGTTGTCTCTATATAGAACAACAGTTCCTTGAACTTTCCACCTAAACAATCCTAGCTTCTTGAGCCTCTTGAAATCCCAAAGGTAATTTAATGGTCTTAAAAGTCAGCAAAGAGCAAATTGTATTCACTCTCAAAGTGACTGGATTTGTTTTATTCACAAAGATCTAAGTATACCTTGTAATGAAAACCTGCAAAGAGCTCTTTCAGAGTTCAAACAGGAAAGTTCATTCTCAACAGCCTACATAATTTTTCACTTCTTTGGTGAGATTACAAAAAAATACTTGTCAAATATTATCTGTTTAACAGACATTACAAAACTACTACAAGATTTTAGTTATTTGTAACAAGTCTTCACCAGAAGTGAAGCATATGAAGATGCTTAAGGTATTATAGCACCTCACTTTCTATTGTATATCTATTTTCCTTGCTTCTTGCATTGTCAAGAGGACTTATGTCTTTGTCAGCTTTTAATGAGAGGCTTAGAGCCAGTATGATAATTCAAAAACTGTATTGACAAAACAAAGATCCTCTTTGAAACAAAAAGGTAATTCTGCTTAACAAAGATCCTACACTTTAACACAGGGGAAAAAATTGTCAGAGGCAACTTGTCAATTTACCAGCTTCTGAGTATAAGCAGGCCAAGAGTACAGTATAATTAATTGGTAAAACAGATCACAAGGGTTTAGGTTCCTCCACTGGTTAACATTATCAATGGCCTGCTATTTTTTACAATGTCAATCTGTTTCTTTTTTTTTCCTGAAATGATTGACAGAATGACCCAACTGTTATAAACAGTGTTGAATTTGATGCTTTTACCATTGCTTAAAGGGGAGAAGTCAAAATACAGATGGAAAAAGCAAGGAGTGTAATGGTGTTTCTGTTCTAATTAAGTTTTATGCAGGCAAGAGTGTTCATAACAAGCAACAGCCTGTTTAGAAATATATGGCCTATAAAGTGTGAATTAAAAGATTTTTTATTTTTACATGTGGAAGCTAGTTTGAATTTCTTCTCAATTTAGCAGGGGGAAGAGAATGCACGTTTTTCTTCCCCACAAAAGAAAATAAGTTGTATACTACTTAGAAAGAGATACATTAAAGAGAAGAGCATATATGGGAAGTAATATGGCAATGAAATTAATTCCTCTGCTTGCAAAGGTACAGAGAAGGAATGTGCAAACTGCTTCAGGTAAGTCTAAAATGTACCTCCCTCTTTATGCTACCAAACCCTTCATAATTCACTACTCATAAAGCTTCACCAAAAAGTAAATCAACATCCTATGAGTTATGATATACTTATGAAATAATTAGTTTAACTATTTTTAATGCTATCTTCTTCACAACTTTTCTATTTAGCTGTGATGGGAATGGGAAGTAATAAAACACAAGCAGAAACATTACAATATTGTGGAGGCTCTGTCAGAAGGCGCCAATAATCCCAGTAATGAATACAGATCAGCAGGATACTTGCTGTATTCCAAAAGGCTTGGTTTGTACACAAGGTTTGTATTGCTATGACTATATCAGAAGACTTAAGTAGAGCAATTTCTTAAGTGTGGTTGTGATTACTGGCTTAATGATAGGAAATTCTGTTCACTTGTAGTTTATTTCTTCTTCTCCAAGAAGTAGGACTGATAAAAATAAGTGCATAATTGTATACATCTCAGTATAAAGGGGAAAAAATAACCAAGCCAACAGCATTTTACCAGTTACAAAAACTATGTTCAGACCAGACTTCAGGTTCCAAATGCAACAATTTTCACACATAAAAAAACCCCAGTACTTATTAAGAATGCAGTATTTTATTTCTGCTCTGACAAGAACTCAGTACACAGTAGGCAGTGTACTAGAGCATTTTAATTTTTTTTGCTGCTCAGACTTCTGTTTCTATAGTTTAGCTGTGTGTAAAAGAGAGCATTGATAATTCTCCCACGCTAGCAAAACAGGATACAATTTTTATTCTCTTTACTGCCGTTAGTATAGTAGGTTGGTGGCTCCTGGAAAGAACAGAGTCCTCAAAAACATTGTAGAAGACCTGTGAAGTGGACCCTCCCCTCTTGTTTCCCCCAGGGAAGAAGAATGCTCTGTTTAAATGGAGAAACAAAAGAGTGAACTATTTTCAGAGGGCTACTATGAATATTGTTTTATAAAGACATGATCTGGATATGGCCTAGTGATGAGGAAATTACTTCCTTCAGTGTCTATCACTTATTAGAATAATAGACCTTGGCACATATATTTATGTGATTTTGACTTGTCATGTTGATAAGATTAAGTACCTAAGACACATTTTGCTGCTCTTTACAGCAGGATTTGGCTAACCTTCCTATTGCTAATGTTCTGCCTTACATCCTTTAGGTGATTCCTATTACCAATCAGTGCAAAGAATGAGTCTGTCAGGAAAAAGGAAATGAGCTGATGAATTCCTTTACATGTTATATGTGTTAAATTTGTACATATAGCAGAGTGTAAATGACTGTCTTGTATTCACAAATGCATTTCTGTTTCTGTGAATACTTTAATGTGTTGCTTCTGAAACAGATACATGCATTATATCTGTTGTGGAGGAAAGGTATGAGGGTGTGTTATGAAGTGTTTATAGACATACCTATAAATAACATTGAGATAATATATTTTGATTGAATCCTTCATCTGTTCATTTCAAAAACTGGGATATTTTGCTAGAAGCATTTTACTTTCACTGTTCCTTTATGCAAGGCAACCTTTCAGATACATATTCAACTGATTACTTTTGCTGACACTGAGACAGACAGAATGAGAAAAGCTAAAAACATTGGGGTTTTTCCCCTTCTTAAAACATCTGTTTTGACACATTTTTCTTTCTTTTTTTTTTTTAAGGTTTGGGATTGTTTTGGTTTAGATCCCACATAGAATGAAAACAAATGTCATATGCTGAGAGTTTTCATGCACTGAATCATTATTCTCCAGACAATTGCAGCTATGACGTATGTCATGTGTGTAAATAAAGCACAAAGGGGATGAGATATTACTTTAAATGCCTTCACCTATGAAATAGCTAAATAAAAAGTGAAAAAACACATATTGTAAAAATTGAGAAACTGGATGAGGACACCCACATTTGACATGAAAAGGAGAAAGATACAAACAACTCCCAAATTCCAGGTGCAAGGAATCAAACCAATGTTGTCTTGCATTCCAGCCACATCTTTTATTGAATATAAAATATAAAAGGCGTCTCTCCCTAACACTTTGCAACAAGTGGCTGGTCATTACTTATTCCCCTGGTATTCAATGTAGGGTGATAACGATCATGATGATCTAACTTGGTTTTACATGTGGGATTATCTACTATTCCAACGAGACCCAGACGTTGGATTCAGAAATGTGCAGTAGCATTGGCGGTATTTTGTTCTGCACTAAGTGGGTTTTGCGGTAACTCAGTCACAGAACAGTGCTCTGGCTGTTTCTTTCTATGGTAGAAGAGCATTCAGTGGGGTATAAATGGGGGCAGGCATTCAGGGTTTTATTTCAGTCTCTGAGGCTGGCAGAGGCAGCAAGGCTCTGTGGCCACTGAGCTTTCTGGCAACTGTCTCTGTTGTCTGAGAGAAAGCCTGGCTTGGCACTATTGTGCACAGAACATAGACCAGTTACAGAGACAAGGGTCATTGGAATTGCCATGGGCCGTCGTAGGCACTTCCAGTGTCACTAACCACTTAACCTTGGCTACCACTTAAGAAGTGTTCGGGCCTTCACTATGTCTTCAGTGATGTCATTCAACAACAATTTAAGGCTGAATCTTCTGGTCATTAACCATTCAGAAGGCACTGCTCTGTAATATTAAGAGAATCAGCTGCTTCAGTTAGCCGTTCACTAACTATGAAGGAAAAGTTTTTATAATAGAAAATTTTAAAATATTTGAAAAGTTAATTCAAAGTCATGGCTCCTTTGATTTTTTCCTAACACAGTTATCAAAATTTCTTTAAAAGTTAGAGCAAAGAATCATTGGGAGTTGGACTTGATAATCATTATGGGCCCCTTCCAACTTGAGATATTCCATGATTCTATGAAGTATCTATATGTGATAGGGTTAACACAACAAGATGCTCATTTGCAAAGGGAAGACAAATTTTTTTTTTTGTTCGCCTTATTTTGATGAAGTTTAGCTGCAGCTTGATCATGCAGACAACTTGTGGTCACACAAACACTGAAGTGTAGAAATTCAGATCAAAGAACTTTGTGCAAATATTAATTAATTTTAGTGAGTCAAGTTTCTTCCTGAGGCTTTTTTAATAAAAAAAAGACACCAAATGCCTTCTGTGCCCTCACTGCTTTTTTATTTTTTAACTTTTTTCCCCTTCAAGGCTCAAAATGTACAGAATATCACAAAATAGGTATAAATTACTATCAAGTTGCACAAAGTTGGTATGGTTAAGTAACCCTGAAATATTTTCTCTAGTTTAGACCCTGTATAGACCATTACAAAATCCACTTTCTCCTCCTGTAACTGTTGAAACAAAAGAAGAATGACAAGTTGAAAGAATACACAAACAAAGAAACAAAGTATTGGATGGAGAAGAGAAATGAATCCTGTTTATATTTTACCTCACTGCTTTGGCAGGAGTAAAGGTGTTTTAACAGAGGTGTAATTACAGCTCACATATTCTTTCAGGACTTTTGGGGTATGTTTTTTGAAAGTCTTATACATAAAAAACTTGAGGTCTAATCCAAACCGATGTCCTGGAAGCTGGCATTCGAAATGCCTGCAGCCATCAGCAGGATCACTGCCCAATCAATGCATTTTCTCATTGAAGTCTCTGTATTTTTCTGTTGTGAAAGGGATCATATTTTATTTTCTGTATACAGTACATTTTTTTGGCATACCAAATCAAACTGAGAAAATAACTTTAACATAATGGATTCAGTAAACTTGTCCGGATTCTGCTGCACTGTAAATGGAAAACAATAGAACCACATTTTAATATTTATTTATGAAAGCATTCTATGACCTATGATACACTCAAAGCTCTAGTTGGTGCTAAAGAAGCCCAGTAGAAATAAAGGAAATAAAAATTCCAGAGTAACAATCCAAAATACTTTACAGAATAATTATACAAGTAATACCTTGTCTTACAGTATTCCTAAGAGAATTGTATCATACAATAAATTGCATGACTGAAATGAAAAAAACTATTGAGGAAATTAAGTTTTTGTCCATTGAAACCCTAAAGCCTATCTGCTTCAAATTAGACTCAACAAAATCTATTTTACTTATTAAATCCTTTCATGAAAGGCTTAATAGGTATAAAGACTTTAGGGTGCAACCAACACTAATTATTAATTATAACTGGTGCATAGTTAAATAAGGAAACATTTTCAATGCACAATTGCGGGCACACTGTTTTAGCACTGTAACAAATGCAGTTCAGAAACCCTTGCAGGCTTGTGAAGAGGTTGTTTTTTTTATTTTCTCTTTTCCAGACTACAAGCACAGTGGCAGTATTCCATTAATTCAACCAAAAAATAAAGTTTGCCTTCTAGACTCACAGAGACAGTGATCTGCCTTTGCCTATGAGGGACTCATTTCCAGGTATATTTTTTTCTCTCTGGTAACAGGGAATGTATGGAACAAATAATAAAGGCTGTTCAGAAGTTCAATAATTTCCCCTAAACCCCATATTTCTGTACTCACATTGGCAGAGGTATATTTTAGAGGACAGCATAAGGAAGAAATGAAAACATTACAGCAGCTCCACAGAACATCTGCAAGAATTTTTGCAGGAGAATTTTCAAAAAATACAAATTAAACATTATGGAGAAGAATTCTTAAACTTAATCCTAGTTTAGGACTTCAATCTGGTGAAGTCAAAGAGCCTTCACAAACGGTGAAAGTGATGCAGATAAACAGGAAATTTTACTGAGGATCGTAATTGAGCTGATGGCAGTCAATGGGCTCAGCTGCAGTATCATCTGCTTTTGCTTTTAAGATCTATCATAACAGGTCGACAGGTGAGGTCTCTTTAGCATATTCTAAAGCAAAGTTTCAAGAGCAAAAACTGTTAAGTGGTTTCTGTAAGATGAAAGCAAAAAAAGGTATTGTATCATGCATGAACCAAACCTTGGATTTCTAATTAAATTGTTATCAAAAACATAACCAATCCCTTTTAAAAATAAAAGATGTTTTAGACCCACTGAATTGCTAGACCAGATGGAATTTCATTACCTTATCATCTGTTTCTCCTTCTAACCTATGTTTGCTCACACTTGCCTGTGTTTGGTAAGTTTGAAATTAGGTTTAGACCCTATAGGTGGATATTATATTAAAGAACCTGGGCACGGCAAATGTTTTAGGCAAAAATTTCAGGATTCATAATTGTAATCTGTGCAAGTGTCCATTATTATTATAATAATTTGACTCCGGTAACCCAGAGAACCCATATTAATAGATGCTTTTAGTTCTGGGTTGCAGACACACCAGGGAGGAGAGGAATGGTTTCCTCAATCTGACAGAGGACAGATGGCTGGAGCATTCTGGTAGCACTGAGTTTCTGCCCATTCTAGGCCTGACAGCACTGACATCTATCTACCACTTCCTAACAGTTACCATGTGTTAACAATGAACAAATATTGGTAGTAAAACCTTTTTTCCGGGGTTCAGTGCTAAGGATAAAAGCTGAACCAAGTGTATTTTATTACTGAATGATCTTTACTCTAGAAACATCAGATTAATGGTCTGAAAATCTGGAAAACTTGTATGACTTTTTCAAGTTTGTTCATAACAACTCAGTACTTACACGCATTTTGTACAGAATCACAGACTATATCTGATGAATGTGCTTCCACATTATGAAACTGGGTCTAAGAACATGGGACTTGAAAAATTGTTTATTTTTACAGTAAGAAATTACACAAACTTATATTATGAAGGATTTTTTTTTTTTAAGCCAGTAAAAAAATAGTTTTAGCTGCCTAAGTGGGGATAAATCAATGTCATAATAACATTAATATTGATAAGAAACTTATCAATATTAATAGTCTCAAAACATTACTAATAGATTGCAAGTGTATAATCTGAACTACCAATACGAACTCCTTACTGGCATTCTCATCAATTTATTATTAAACCCTGATGCAAACTTAATGCTAGATGAATCATTGGCAAAATAGCTGTGTGATGTGTCAATTGATTTAACTCCACGGCTATCAGCTAAGTCAGACTGATTTACCTCAACTGCACCTTTCTCATATGGTTCATATTTCAGACAATGAAATTGTCTTATCAAATTATCTTATTAAATCTTGTCAAATATGAAATGAAACATTGGACTTTTTGAGAAAAAGGAACATGGAAACATTAGCTAGCTTCATGGCTGCAATAAAAAGAATATTTAGCTAATCAGCAAAGGAAAAATTTTTTTCAAAGTGTAAGCTAGTTACTAGAAGTTAGTTTATTTTACGAAATGTTGATTACTGCCTGTCCTTTATCTTGACACTGGCTGCATAATCCTCACCCCATGATGTTGTTACACACTATATTCCTTCACTCATTTTGAAGCATCTGTAGATGCCTTTGCAGGGATGAAAATTATCCCAGAGTAAACAGAATATATTTTTGAATCCCATAGAAAAGTCCACAGTATTTAGTTATGTATGTCAATGTCTCTTTTCATGCTAACGAGATGTTCTATGCAAATATTGTTTCTTTCCATTTCTCAGTATGTTATACAAACCACGAAATCACCACCTATCAAATATAACCAGCAAGTACAAGTTTCCTTGCAACTGACTTTGAGTACTTTCACAAGGCCTTGCCATTATTGTGGAATAACGACAGCAAAAAACACTGTGTATTTTAAAACTCTTAAGCTGAAAATGTCTTATTAAATATCTCTTGAAATGCCTTATTATCCATACTGCATCTTTAAAAATACTCTGTTATGTTTAAGGGATGAAGCTTAATAAACTTCTAGGTCCCAAGGTTCAATGGCCAGGGGGATACTAGGCAGATATTTTACCAAGGATGATGAACACTGTTCCTTCCGTGCTTTTCTAAACCCATATAATAAATGGCCCCAGCTAATAAAATTACCATCAGGAAGATATTGTTTGCTTACCCCATGCAGTATGAGAAACTGCATGGGTTGAAGTTAAAGGATAAGGGATTTAAAATTACTACCTCACAGTGAATTTCAGAGCTTTGTAACACCTTTGTGTGACTGTGAACAGCATATTATGCAAAAAGAGAATAAAAACAAGATGAAAGTCAAACCAAAATCATGCATAAAACTTAAATCATACTTAATTTATGCATATTTTAAGTACCATAATCAACCAGAACTCAAAGTTACATAGTGCTTTTAGATCCTTCTTTAAAATTAAATTAATTCACATTATCAAAATAATTTTGGTAATTAAAAAAAAAATCCTTATCAGTTGGGAATATTTGAAGAAGTAATTACATACTGCTGAGCGTCATATTTTTCAATATCCAGTAACCCAAGACTGTATCAATTAGATGCACTGGCTTTCCTTGAACTGGAATCTTGACTGCAGGAAATGTAAAATTTCAACCAAAACTAAGAAAGTTATCTCAGTGGAGTCTGTTCTTATTATTAAACTCCTTCTCCTTTCAAGTCACTATGCAGGTTCAAATGAAGGAAATAATGAGGGTTCTAGACAGTGCACAGCCTTGGATCATCAGTAGCCAGATTTTATTTAATAGCTTCTTTCCAGTCGGCTAAGTGGGGGACAGATGGCAGGTAGTGCGTGATTTCTGTGCAGTATTATAAGAGTTAGTCACTGAACATGGGATTTAAAAACTCTCTTCTATTTGGAAAACACAAGAATTGCATATTATCCAACAGAACTGCTGACATTGTATGGAAATTAACAGTGCCTTTTCTTTTTCTCCAGGGCACTGCTTTACTCTTCACTAATCCAAATAGAATTTGTGTGGCAAAAGCCAAAAATATAATCTCTTAGGTATGACCTTGAAGAAGTAACCCAGTTAAATCAATTTGGTGTTTATTCAGCCCTGGCATGCTTGTCTCATCATTTGTTATGTGAGCCTTTCCAACTTCTCAGCCAACTTAATCCATTTCATTCTAATGCTTTTCCCCCATCCTGATTTCCATACATCTTCATTACCAGCACTCCAGCTCAAGCTGCTGCTCAAGGGTTAAGATATTTATTAAATGTAAACTCAAACAAATGTTAGCACGGAGCAGCTACTGAAAGTACAGAGATAAAAGGCCATTTGCTGGCTTAATTAATTAAAATTAATCAGAAATAATGGACTGCCTTGAGGAGGAATAATATAAACACATAACACTAGCCTTACAAGCTCAACTTAAAAAATTATATGAGACTCCTAGTCTCATTGATTTAATGCAATATTTAGGAATAGAGGAAGGTTTAGAAGAGATCAGAAAAAGTTCTCTTACATGATAAAATTAATAACTTTTTGATTCAAAGTCCTATAGTAATGTTTTAAAACAATTCATTGTTAAGAGTTTCCTTCTGACATTGATAACAGTTATGCTTTTGTAATGTGATCTTAATAGGCTATTAATTCCAGGACAAGATTAAGGGATTTGTTCTATCCTTCAGTACTGCATGTAGCTGCTTCTAAAATGAATGGAAAGTATCTATTTGTATTGATCGCTGTAGGACATGTTCTTTAAGGTTCGTGCCCATCTTTCCATACATTATTTGGGAAAAACTAACTGCCTAAGAGAGACTGACAATATTTAGCTGGTCAAATCCTTTTTCAACTCTCTCTCATAAATATCTGGTTTTCATTTTGTGACTGGCCTGGAGCCTAATGTGCCTTTCCCACTCTCTTTTCTACCTCAGTTTTCAAATAGCTGTATTAAAAGAAGTGAGGAAGAAACCCCAAAGCAAACCATGTCTTAGCTGGAATATTGCAGCCCTAGTCTATCTTGCCCATGTTGAAATATTGGGTTCCATGTGCTGAGTACAGCATGGATGCTTTGAGACATTGTTAGCAAGAACAGTATAGTTGCACATCTTGCAAAACACACCCTGTTCTTAGGTTTTTTACATCAAGGTAATTCAGAAAATTGACCCTAAGTAACTGGATTACATTTAACATTATATGGCTGTGCAAACACCTCATTTCAGAATTAAAATAATCTTAGTTCATTTTATCTTACTTTGCCTTGGAAACAGATTATGTTAAATCAGATTTAGGTCCCTTTAATGTTTAGGGAGAGTATCCACATTATTGTTTATGTGGTTTAACTAATGCAATTTAAATCCACATTTTTAGACCATTCAATTAAGTTCTCCCTGTGTCCTTATGTAGACAGATCCTTTCCCTTTTTCCAAGGCTGTTCTTTTCAAAGCTGTGTCTATTGTATGCCAATAGGATTGGGATTGCATTTCTGACAGGCTATTTTGCAAACTATCTCTTCCTGTTTTGTCTTTTGTATCATGCAACTGATAACTGATATAAGAACAAGATCTCTCTTCCTGCTGGATTATTTGTTCCTTTAGGAAGTGTTATTCTCACTAGAGCATTTGTAAGGAACTGTTACAGCCCTTAGGTTATTACAGGCTGTCAGAAGGTGTTGTGTGCTTTTAATTTAAGATTTTGAGCCTATTTAAGATTGTCCAAAAGAAAGTTCATTGCTGTTATTACACCTTTGTACTTGATGCTGCATTTGCTGACAGCAGTCATGCTAATTTGGGTGTACTGTGCTTGTGTCATAAACACAGGTCAGCTCCTTGATGTACTGGCCAAAACACGCCCTCTTCAGCACAGAACATAGGCAGGCATCTCCCATATCATCACGTTCACCCATGATATCACAGGCATTAAAGTTGGATGAGTTGTTTGATCCCACTCTACCTAGAAGAAGACTAGGTTGATAGAGACCTTCTAATATCCTGCCTACAGATACTGATGAACAGATAATGTGTTTTTGTGTTGTTCTTTGAGTACTACACATCTCTCTAACCCAGGATAATTCATAGAGAATCATCCTTGATTAACCTACATTTCACTGCACTAAGCCAGGATCATAAACTTCCCCTAAGCAAGATCACAATTGCAAGCCATTCTAAGCATATCTTCCATTTTTAATTAATTTTTCTTTTTCTATTAATTCAAAAATTATGTTTTTGATTGGATACTTCAAAAACATTTTGCCTACCTTGTGTTTACTTAAACACAGCATTTGGCTACCTCCAGGATCACAGATTTTTTTCAGATTTTTATGAGCACAAGCCTCTTCATAAAAGGAGATAAATCTAATTTTATCTTGCATTCAGTAGGTCTGTGTCAGCTTGGTGCTCAATCCAGACAAAAGCACAAAAGAAATTAGAAACTGAAAAGTTATTGGTTAGAGTCTAACCCTAAGTATTTTCTAAATTCAAGTCAGGCATGGAACAATCTCCAAAGATTTGTATTGCTCTGAGGTGCAAGATGTAATACATAAGGTCAGTCCAACAATGAAGACAGGAAAAGAATTAGTTAGATCCCTTTTTCCAATATATCTTTGGTTACTGATAAGTGAGTATAAAAGCCTGGAAAATCGATACAGTGATTTATGCAAAGAGGCATTATGAAAATAATTCACATAAAACACATTTCAAAAGTAGCTATCTAATTAAAAATCCTCTATCTAAAAAACCAGCAGTAACTTTACATTACTATCCCATACTGAGAATAGACACCTGCAATGTCTTTTTATTCTTATTTTAAAGAAACACTGCAAAAGCTTGGAGGTCTGAAATTTTATGCAAATGTACTGCAAACCTTATTTAAACCTTTTACGTACATAAAATTAATATTTATATTAATTAATATTATTTAGATTATTCGTATTAATTATGTTAATCACATTAATATTATTAATAATATTTGCTGAAGAATAATTCTGATGCTCTTTCTTGGTAGAAAAATAAACCAAATAAAATAAATACATAATACACAAAATTCACAAACATATACTGCTGTTCAACGGTGCATTAATAAAGAAGCTTAGCCTCCACAAGAAACACAGTGTAAAAAAACTGCATAGTGCACTTTGGGAAAATGTAAAGTTTTAAAAAGGACACAAGATCGAGCCAGCATGAGAAAGTCAAATATTTGGTGAGCTGTCACAAAAACGCTGAACCTAATATGGAAACATTAATGTACCCAAAAGATGAGCAAGACTTATGATTAGAAAACTAACTAAACAAAAAAATCCCAATTACATGTCAAAGGTGGTGATACCTAAGACAGGTTCTGAATGAAATTCTGAATCATTCAGTTACAACAGAAGTTGAACTCCTTTTCTGCAGTGTAGAAAGAAATGTATGTCCCCTGCTGAATATCCTAGGATGCCATTAGAGTCTAATATCTCTTGTATTGCCTAACAGTAATGTTATGAAATTATGAGTATTTATTATTACTCAGTCTTAGTTTTGAATTGCTCTTCTGTCCACTAATAAGAAAACCTTCCTTTCTCCTCTGAAACACAACACACATTGTTCTTGTCTACACCTTCTTAATGTTCTTGCTCTTAAATAGGTATGATTAAACTCTGCACATTTCCTAAAAGTTTTTATAAAGCCAACCTTTTAATTTGACTGCTAATGGTATGTTCCAAACTTTGTATTTTCAGAAAAGTTTCTTTTTTTTGTTTTTCAGAGATTAGTAAATCTTCCTAATTTGTTGTATATACTAAGTATGATACCTCATTGTCTCTGCAGGAAAAGTAGTTTTCCCTGAAAGGCTAGTAGTTTTGTACAGGAACTTTCATAATAAAAGTATTTCAATGCCTCAGGAATGCAAGCTACACATTTTCCTGTGTGTGGCTGGAAGTCTTGCTAAAGTGGCAGCTCCTGCCTTGGTCAGGTTTTGCCGGAATATGCGAGACAGAAGAGCTGTATGAAATAGTGTGATGTAGAGGATAATAAAGTGGTATAGAATTTCAGCACCTTTGAGAGCCACAAACCTACAGCAATCTTGCACCTGGAGAAGTTGTCTCAGGAGAGCCATTTAATGAAAATGTATTGTAATTGCGAGAACAGGAATTGCTCAGCAAAGCTTTATTGCATCTTTTGGGCTGTCTTCAATTTTAGCTGGAAGATTGCACATGGGAATCTCTATGCATCTTTCAGAAAGCAAACAGCAAAGTGAAACCACAGAAAACAGAAGAATGATCTCCAGTAACATAATTTGCAAGTCCAGATAGAATCCATCCAAACTGATGGGATTTATATTTGAAACATTTCTGCAAAGAACAAGGGCATCTGTTCGTACACAAAATAGGCAAGTATTACACAACGGGAAAACATGACTAATGCTGTGCTTCACTTCTTCTATTACAGTCCCATTCCTCCTGCTGCCGTTAATCTGTTTATAATTTTTCACACTTTTCCTTTCTTGGGCTTTACACAACTTCGTCAATTTTTTTAATTTCTTTTTTTTTTTTTTACATTATTGCTTTTTTAGCATCTAGGTGGTTTTAGAAATTTCCACAGAGTAAGGAAGGAGTGGAGAAAAGCGAGACTAGAATGGAAAGAAGAGCTGAATTTTGAACAGAAGCTGCCCAAGACCTTACATGGCGTCTTCTTTGCCATATGTTCCACATGCTAAGTTTAGCTGAAGTAATACTGCAGTTAGCTGACTTTAAGAACAAGTAAAAGATTATGGAAAATTCAGTGTGGTACTACAGAAATTTCAGGGAAGATCAGCAAATACACATATTCTAAAACAGCATGCTATTCCCTTAAGTAGTGGAGAGGCAAAGGATACTGTCCTAGAGAATGGACATGCCCTCTGTCTCCAGCTAAATGTAGATAAAAATATTATGGAGATTAATATCTGAGTTGAAGCACCTGGGTTATTCTGGGTAGCAAAAAGTACTCTGCAAAACTGGAATTAAATTAGTCATATCCTTACTGGGCATGCAAACTGGAACCTGGAGAGAAGAAGATATAAGTACTTCCAAAATTTCTTTATTGTAATGTTAATATTTATAATTAAAAAATCTTGTGAGTGAATATGTCTACTCTTTAAAAATTAGCTGAAACTTGTGAAAAAGCTATGGAAGTCTCAAGAAATACACCTTTGCTTTAAATTGGAAAAATGAAGTAACATCTGCATCTAAGGGTTAATTTCCTGCTCACCTGATTTGATGTAAATCAAAGTATTGTTAAGGAATTTGAGGTGTATTTTAAGAGCAGAATCAAATTTGTACTGGTGGTTTCTAACAACCTTTCAGTGAAGACATAGCAAGGAAAAAGTTGGTATCTTGAACATTAGGAAAAAATAATGCCCAACGTAATAAGTTAATTAGAGATTAAATTAGAATCACAATACTGAGCTTTTAGGGGTCTTTTTTGTTGTTGTTGTTTTTTGGGCTTTGGGGATTGTTTTAGCTGTTTAATGTACATATTAGCTCACAGGCACCTTTCTGTTTTGAAGCATAAAAATGTATCTCCCCAAAAATTCAATCCCTTGAAGAAGGGCAAAAATATAAATTCTAGATAGGTGTTTTCATAGCTCATGGGGACAAGGTCATATGGTAGACTATCCAAGCTCTTAATCAAAATATGGAAAGTCTCATGTTTCCATCCAGAATACAAAGCAGATAGCCAGGTTCAGATTCACTGCTATGTCAAGAATGAGGAGGTACCAGTAAAAACTATTACAGTTCTTTGAATAAAGCACAGATGAGATTCTCTTCTACTGAATTCTCTCTTTTTTCTTACAAAATTATTTTTTACATAATCTATGCTCTCCCCTTTTCACTCTCTTTTAAAAACCTTCAACAGTAACTTTACATACACAGATTTGGTTTTCTCTGTTGTCACCACCCAGTTTATCCACTAATTGGGTAAGTGGCATGACACAATTTTGAATAAGGGGAATAAACATTTTTCTCCTCCAATTTATATTTGTAAATTTTACCAAGCAGATGACAAAATCTGATACTTAAGATGATTTTTTTTTTACTTCTTACAAAATTATTTGTGACCTTCAGAACTGTTCAGTAGTGACTACTGGAAGTCAATAGTTCATGTAATGAAATGAATTCCAAATTCATATAAATCTTATAAATAAAGTGTAAGTTGATACACAAATTAATTTGTGAGATATTCAAATTATGAATTCTTATTAGACTATAATATTTCTGATTAAAAACACACAGCTGCTAAAATTAATTTTAAAAATTCCTGTGATGTTTTTAAGTGTGTGTATTATCATTTTTTTCTAAAGATAGACCTGGTGTAAAAGAAAATGAAAAAAAGTTGTTTCTTATTTCAGCTTCATCACGAAAAGTCAAATTTAAAGTTAAATTACTCTCACAAAAATTTAAATTCATATGTATTATAACATGTTATAATATATTATTTCTTAACAGGAGTGATAAAGATTAAAACAGGAAACAATCACAAAAACTCAGAAATGAAAATTCTTTCCAAAATCAAACAAAAAAATTTTCACATTTTTCCCTGAATTATCTTCTTTTTCCCTCTTCTTCTGTTCTCTCTCCACTTCATGTTTTGCGTGAAAACTTTTAGTTTCAGCTCAGAACATCACTGCCACACTGTTCTTACAAATAATTTGCCTAAGTGTTCATACTGGGACTTTCACAATGGGCTGTAAGACTGAATTTGGAGAGGTGAGTGGAGGAGGAGAGGGGAAGAGAAATGCAGCCCTCCTGTTGCCCATGGAACACACAGTGCATTCCATGCCGTATCACGGAGAGAAGTCACTACGCAGACTCTGCTCTGAGCGCCGTGGTTACACCTTACCGTGGGCCTACAGCAAAATTCCCGCTGATGTTAACTGCAATATGATAAAGACTACTGTGAGAGGACAAGATACGTCATTGTGTCTCTGAGGACTGATAGTGTGAGAGTCTGAGTTTTGTTTGTGAAGTACACAAGTGAAGTTAGTGCTGAGAATGTCCAGCCCACCTTACAGCTTTTTCATCCTTGTGATGCCTTTCACACATATGATGAGAATGGTGACATTTTACAGTGGACAAGATGAAGAGGGGAGCGTGTGACACCTTAACGTCACAAATCAATAGACTCCTTGAGAACCTGCCAAACTTTAAAAACATAAAAAGACTCAGTACTACTGGTTCGGCATATGTCTGATTCACTGTGATAATACTCATTTTCACCCTCAAGAGCAGAGGTTCGTAGTCAAATAGCAGAGAGCTTCTAGTGATCTTTCAATTGAAATAGTCAATGCCTTGAAAAGTCTGTCACAGTTTTATAAAAGTTACTTGCCTCAAAATCAGTAGTATATCTGGATATTAACCGTAGGCAAGCCTTACTTTTGTCAGCCCAATATCTTACCACAGTCTCTACTGACTACAAGGTGCATGAAGAATGAAAGTAACAAAATCTGCCACTGAAAACATTGGTGAAATAGCTCTTTATCTGATTTTTTTTCATGTATTTCAGTTAAAGCAAAGGAAGTTTGGACACAGAAAAATTATATTTTCTTAGGAAAGATGAGAATAGATTTATGCTCTATCTGTTATGTAGCAAGATCTTTGAAAAGATTGAAAAAGTCAATTTATGCATAAAAACTGTATTGAGTTTTCTAGATGCTTGTCACTGATTTCCAGAGTCACATCTTGCTCATCCAAATTAGCTGACAAGAAGTACTTATGCTTCTACCCCATATACAAAGATACATCTTAGTTTTCTTCTTTCACAGATTTTGTTGTATATGTGTGTGGTTTACAGACAGAACATCTGTGTATAACACTGCTCTCAGGGTGATAAATACCAAGACACAGTAATGTTTTCAGCAGACAAAGGAAGATATGGAATGTAATACAGCTGAAGCTAAAGATTCAGAATACTTTTTTCATGTTTTGACAAAAAGGAGGGAAAGAAAAGTATTCAAAAGCCAGCATCTGAAAACTGTTATGAGATTATTCGTAGTTAAGTGAAATGCAATTAAAAGATCAATATGACATCTGTTAACAAGTGGATAAAATTTAATTTTAAAAGAAGTTTAAAAGAAGTTAAAAATACATATGAAAATCACTGCTGAGTAAAAAGTCTTGTCATGTAACTAAAAAAGAAACTGTGTTTATGAGATATTACCTTAGAGGAAAAAATGTTCGCAAATGTGAGAAAAGCAATTCATTGTCTGACACTAAGAACACAGATGTTTGCCTGAAGATTATTATCAAAGACATGGGCATTACACTATAAACAAAATGTGCAAGGGAAGGTTTCTCTAGGATTTATTAGGTGTTAACCAGAGTAGACTGGTGGGATGTGGGGAGAGGCGAGTGTATCTGCAGCAGGTGTGTGAGGTGCAGTAGGATCCTGTTCACTGCTCCATTGAAGAGTCACTGTGCTAGTTTCTGTGGCAAGCGAGAGCTTCCACAAAGTACCTGCCTGAAATGCATGGAGTTTGGAGTACATTTACTAGAAGCAGACAGAGCAAACATACTGCTCTGGACTCTGGGACCCAGAATCAGTCCTTAGAGAGTGAAAACAACTTGGTGATGAACTAATTTGCTAGCATAAACTGGTACCAAAGGCCATTTCTATTCATAGTCCCGGAAGGAATATGACCTAGGGAAGATCATAATTCTCAACCCTCAACCTCCTACAGCTGTTACTAAGCTGACACTGCTGATTTATAGCTCTCTCAGGCTCAGTCCTGAAGTCACAAAGCAACAATATATTTCCAATTGGTGTTTTACTGAGGCCTTAGTCCTACTGGAGAGTAGAGATTTCTGATACTTCATTAATGCCTTTACAGCAAAGCAAGAAAGACTGCACCTCTTAAAACCATTAAAAACTATGCACTCCTTGGCACTGGCCAACCTTGATATAATTCCTTATTCAGGTCTGATATAATTCCTTGCAGTACCAAGCAGTGAATTGGTGCATGCTGGAGATCTGGAATGACCTCAAAGAGCCTGAGAGCTCTTGGTGCGAGTGACAGAAAATAATAAATAAAATCTCAAGCTACAAACAAAAAGACAGAAAAATGCATCAAAGTAAGTCAGGTTTCAGTAAAGACAGACTGCACAGAAACAACCAGTACGGCTAAATACTGCAATCGTGTTTAAACAGGATTGATGACCTGACCTAATGTCCAGCTGCTGTCAGAAGGGTCTCTCAACAGCAGAGCCCACCCCAGCTTATGGCCACCAATTCCCACCAGTTGAAGCACTCCTCTGGCTTCTCACTAAGCAGACACAACTCCCTAATTTGGCAGAGAATCAAAAAAACATGAGAAGTCAATATTTTCTAGAGTTGAATTGGCCTGTCAGAGGTCAGATACATGCCAAGATGTTGCTCATCTAAGTTTTAGAAAGGACAGTGGGCAAGGCAGAGTGAAAACAGATGAGATTGCCTCTCTCAATGGGAATCAAACAATTCTATCAGCCTAGCCATATCAGCTTCATAGGTTTTTATAGCCAAGCCCCATTCCTCTACTGAATTTCCAGAAATACATGCTAGCCACAAAGTATTCCTGTTTTGAAATCAGGGATCTTATTATTGATGGATTTCTTTTTCATTTGGTTTAAAGGATTTCCATCTAATTAGAAAGGTTATTTTATACAGACAGATACCTTTCTCCTCTGTGTCACTAAATGCATGGGCATTAATGCTCCAATCAGATCATTCAGAAATGAATGGTCTCATGCACAAAATCATTGATTACCCAATATTTTCAAATCTGTTACTGTGTTCTCTTATACTCCAGTTTCTCACACCACTACAGAAAAAAAAGAAAAAAAACAACCAAAACAGATTTAAAAATATTTTTTGTATCTTGATTTTCTGTTCCCTGCAATAACTTACATGAGGAATTCGACACAAATAGAGATACATGGACTTACAGGTGATCCAGGTTCCCACAGATCAGCACCAATCTGTGATAGAGCTATCTTTTGTATATTTTACATGGTATTGTATGGTTGGTTGTATTTTAATAAGCTTGGCTCTTCTGAACCATACGTGCCTACATGAGGCAGATTTTTTGGTTTTTTTTCTTATTGTTATTAATTGTTGTCTTATATTCAAACCTGGAAACAAAGTCTGAGACAGTAGCTACAGTTGCAAAACTTCTCACTCAATACCACAGAAAAGGAATAACGGGACTGTGAGAATTACAGATGGTTTTACTTCAAGGCCTCCATATGAAGATATGTCATATGCCGTGGGAAGAGTCTCAAAAGCTACCCTTGCTCCTACTTCCTCAGGTGGTGTTCTCTCACTTCAGGTAGCCTTGCACTGAGACTCAGAGATCCACATGCTGTTTGCACAGCCATTGACTGCAATGCACATGATGAATGAATCATGTGGGGGAAAAAAATTAGCTGCTTAAAATGATGCAAGTCCCAGAACTTTCTAGCCCTTTCAATAGATTCTTTCTGTTGGTAAGCCTCAGTCCTCCGAGCCTTTTCAACTTAGATCAGCAGTGATAGAGAGCAATGCATTTTATAGTGCTCTTGGAAATAACTTCCATAAGTACTTCCTCAAAGTATTGGCTAGTGTCGTAAATGAAAGAGTCTTGATAGAATTTACTAGTTTGGAAAGTACTAGCATTGCTAGTTGTATCAAAAATAATGCAGGTTCTTCTACTTAAGACTTCAATATGAAAAAATAAATAGATATGCTATTTTTTTTATCCAGATGTCAGAGAATTGTTCACCAAGTGCACAACCTTGACACTGTTTATTTATAAAATTGTTAATTAAAGTTGGTATTCAGAACTTCCTGCCAGCAGCTGTTGAGCAGTGATTTCACTAGTGGCACTGACAGTTTGAGGGCCTGAATCTGAGAGACAGGAAATCAGTTTGCTGCTGTTTGCAGACTTGTCCTATAGAGTTTGTTAAAAACATATGCACACATCCTAACTAATTTTTTTAAAAGACTTCAAAGTTCTACATTAAGAAGAAAGTTACTCATGGGCTTGCAGGATAAGAACTACAAACCCTGATGCAATCCCAGACGAATTTAATAAAATTCATTCAGAGCTTTAGATGTTCTTTAGATATGCATAGAAATCAGGGGAAAGAAGTTACAGTACAAAGATTATATTACAAATATTTCAGTATATAAGTTATTCACTAAGAATTTGCCCTTTTTTGTTTCAGTTTTCAGTAGGTATTTGTGCATCCAAGTTCAACCGGCATGAATTATAAAATACTAAGAAGAAATAACTTTCAAATTACATCCCAGCTGAAAATCCTGATTAATTATCCTTTAGGATTTACTATAGAGCAACAATATGATGTAGCGTACATAGAAAAAAAGCATTATCTGGTATTAAAATTGTGATTTTGTGCTTTTAAACACAAATCTGTATCAATCTGCCATTTTCCTTTGCCTATCTCTTCCTGTGATTTTGTCATCCTCCAAAATGCCACAGACTCTTTTACAAAAATTTAAGATCTGTTACTTTTTATATGAATCTGACACCATATCCTTGTGGTCATTGTAAGACAGTCAGCAAGTCAGCACTTTACATGTGCATACACATCCTTTGCCAAGTAAAGGGAGGACCAAACAGTCTGCTAATTTGTGAGAAGAGGTTAGCACTTCAGAAACCAACTCCGCTCCTTGACCTAATGCAAATAAATAAATTATAGTCATTTCAGTGTGGGTGAAAGAACAGTACTTTTTACTGTTCCTTTCTGTCGCTCCTGAAGGCTGCACAAGCCACAGTACCTGTATATTTATTCTGCCTGAGGAATGTAAGCCAAGCAGCAAACTGAAGTACACATCTCTGCTTACATTCCACACATACACATGCCAGGATATGACTTGCTTGACTTGCTTTCAGTGTAGTTTGGTGAAGCCACACATTTCAGAACAGTCACCTGGGTTTTACAAAGATACAATTCATACCTGCCCTTGGGGGGCATATGAAGTCAATGTTCTTCCTGAAAAAGCTTCAGCAACATCTCATCTATTTGAAGTTCTTCACATCCTTTTAAGATCAGGACAAGGAGATGGTTTTGGCAACTCCATGTGGCTCACACACTGCAGGGTCTTGTTTGTGCTAAAACATTGCTGTTGCCTGTCTAAATGCTGTACTTAAGATGTGTTCAAGTGCACAGTCAGAATACAGCAGTGACTCACAAAGGATGATTTCTAGGGATCAAAGAAACAAAATCACTCTGAGACAGAACACTTTAGAGAAACAGAAACTGAGGCAGAAAAGCAACAATAATTTTCTTAAATGTATTTTTTTTGCATAAGGAGTTTCACATACTGCTCTTTAACCCCACATCCACCCTGGCCCCTGCAATATTTTTCTTCTTTGCTTGCAAACAAAAGTAGATCAGTTCCTAAATATTTAGACTGTAGAGGAATATTCAGTAGTGGGTGAAACCTGTAAACATGCAATTTGCAACTTAGGTCCAAGACTTTCAAAACTTATCACCATCCAGTGAACTCATCCTTAAAACTGTGCTTCAATTCAGTACACCTTTGCATCCTTAACAAGTTATCTGTCTATAAACGTCGCCTGATCCCAGTACATACATGAACTTTAGTCTTCTAGTGCTCATGAAAGCCTACAGAGACTCATTCATCAGAGGTTGCTCCCTGACCTACAGCTGACTACAGCTTTAGTTCCCATTACTTTTTCATGAAAGTTCTCACTTAACACTACGTGGACAGAATGAAATGTTTCCATTAAAAGTATTTGAAAACACATGTTTAACAGGACCTGCTGTTCCTGTCTTATTGCATTATATCAATCAGGAGAAGAGCAAAAAACTTGAAGATTATTTCCTGTGTACTTTTGAAGCAGTTTGGAAGGTATCGTTTTATTTTGTTGCCACCGTTGATTGAAGGCTCTCTGTCTCTCCATCTCCAATTATGTCCTGCTCATGTTCTGAGATAAGGGTTTAAAAGAATAAAACCTTGTAACTGGCAAGTAAGGTCCAGGGAACAGGAGGATCTCTAATTGCTGTTATGCTCACAGAGAAAAAGTTTAGTGTTCCCTTTCTGATCAAGGGAAAATGCTCTACTTAATGAATACATTCATTAAGGAAATGCCTAGTCTTCGTAGGACTGATTATGGTTTTACCTCTGTGTTAGAGCAGCAGGGTGAGGTTTTATGCAGCTTATAGTGGGGAGGTAATATTATATCATCTAACTGGCAACCTGTATTTCTTAGGTAAGTTATACAATATATGCAGGCCAAAGAGAGACTGAAGTTTTGGGTTCTTTTCCCTCAGTGTTTGAAATAGTCTCTAGCCAAAATCAGACAACAGATTAGAGACTGTGTAGCTGAGAGCCTTGCAATGTTGAGGAATTGGTTTAGTGAGATAGGCTTACATAGCTTAAGTAACTGAACCATGAGGTGTTTTGAAGTCGTGGATGAAAAGGTCAATGTGCCTAGGACAAGGAGGAAAAAGGTACTAGGGGAAAACAGTGGGAACCTTTTCTGAATGATTCCAAATCTGCCAGTCTGTGTGATCTTGCCCAAAGAGTGCTCTGGGAACACCACTGACTGCTAATTTCTTTCCAGCATCTGCTCATATCTGGCCTCTGCTACTGGACAAATCATGCAGCCCTCAGCAGACCTAGGTAAGTGGCAGCCAGGTTTCATTCTGATCCATGGAACACTCCCAGAGAGTTCAAAAACAACCTTCAAACTTACTAAAGATTAATACAAAGAAGTAAAAACATTTAAAAAATACACCAGCCTCCAAG